>BLXT01006392.1:1896077-1907758 GCA_019648995.1 Plakobranchus ocellatus | reverse complement strand
CTCTCTCTCTCTCTCTCTCTCTCTCTCTCTCTCTCTCTCTCTCCCTCCCTCCCTCTTTCTCGCTAGTTAATATTTGAGTGTCTTTCTCTCTCTTCTTTTGTTAATCCATAATTGTATCTGTGATCTTCTTTCTTTCTTTCTCTCCTTATCCTTAGTTTCTTTGACAGTCTATCAATCTTTCTCCTGTCCTTCTCTTTCCAGATCCTCTCTCTATCTCCCTTTCTCACTTCTCCATACAAGTCTGTCTCTATCGCACGGTCTCTTTTACTGTTCTCTTTTTCCCTTGGCTCGCGTTCTTTTTATCTTTTCCTTTTTATTGATATGTATTTCAAACCTTATTTGAGTGACTTTGATTAGGATTTTTGTGCACATTTATGTTTCATTTGAAACTTGTTGCAGTATGTGAGAAGGAATATTTTGTTTTGAGGCAACATTTCTTAAAAGTGAATTGCCTTGCTCATGTATTAACACTTCTTTCTTTTTTTTTTTTTTAATGAAAAGCTAAAGCACTTTTTTTTCTTTCGACCTACTTGTATTAGCTGACATTAACATTCAAGGAAGCTGCCATTAATATCAATTTGCACAAAAGAAGAAAAACAAAAACACCCTTATTAGTCAAAAACAATAACGAAATAATTCTCTCGGTAAAAAAAAAAATGAACTGATCAAATGCTGTGAAAATGCCTTGTAAAAATAAAAATGGGTAAAATTTCATCTAAATAAACATTGTTTTCAGAAGTAATATATGATCATAATGATGTTATTAAATGGTTTGTCTTAATACCTGTCTAATTAAGGTCAGAAGTTGCTTTATCACATTTTTGAAGATTATAAACCATTGATTCAGCTAAAAAGTACATTTTGTAAGCTTCTCTCAATGGTGAAAGTTTGATAAAGAGATAAATATTCCTTGCCAAGATATTAAGGTATATTGAAAAAAGCGATGAAGAAAAAAACCCCAAACAAACTGTGTACTCTTGTTTCTCAAAATAACGTGTTTCATACTGCTTTTACCCAGAGGAACTTTTCTCAAGACAAGCTTTATATCCTTGAATAAGATTTACTACGAAAAAGCCATTCAATCTTTTCCAATCTTTTTTTTTCAATTTATCCAGAATCGCCTCTTTGACAAAAACTTTCAAGATTAAAAAGAAGATCATTAAAGCTGTTGATGGTAAGTGAAAGCAATTGAAGCTGTAGTTTTGGGAAGGTATAACCGTCTTGAAAGCAGCTGAACAAAGACATTTAAAAATGATGATGGCAAGTGAAAGTAATGAAGGCTGTAGTTTTTTTTTTACCAAGGTATAAACATTTAAGATTGTTAGAAAAAACATTTACGAAGAACTTTCATTTATTTTTTTCATGAAAATCAAAAGCACCCATGGTATGTGAGGACTGGTTGTAAGACATTTGTTAGGCCTCTAGCCCAAATGAGTTACAAGTACCGAAAAACCCTATATTTTTCCTAATCCCATCATATTTGTCAAATTTAAGCCCAATAGAGCTAAAAAATAACATGCAATTTGCCAATTACAGGTAATGATTTTGGCACCTTCATATGTTTAACGCCTTTGTGACCTATATGACATATATATATATATAACGAAATACTGCAAAGATTAAGTGCAAAACTAATATCAGAATCAAAATCTGTGATATATAATTTTTATACAGTCCAAGCTCTTCTTTGTTGAAAAAGTATTATTTGCATCAACAAAAACTGAAACCTGCAATTTTTATTTATGTCTTCACTGAAGTGTAATTAGCTTTCTTATTGTCTTTTCAAGATGGTATCAATCAGTGGCACTCAAGTGGATTAAAAAATGCAATTACTAAGAAGTATTACCAGTTCTAAAGGAAGGTGCTTTAAGTGACAGCTATTCAAACTATGAAGACTCAGATAGTGATTTTTGTTGTGGTGTGGTGTTTATTAGGCTGATGATGAATGATAGTTAGATATAACTAAGGATGTAACAGATGATTTGTTTACTTCAGACAGGGAACAACAAACGTGTGTTTCTTTGACAGCCATTTTTACTCTCCTAGTTTTACGTAATCCCTTACATAAGAGCTATTGCCAGGTAAACAAAACTGTAGGCCAAAATTAATTAAATGGATGGGCACTACAATTTTGAGCTTGAGCTATATAGATCCAGGCCTGAACCAAAAGATAAGACCAGTTCTGATTATGATAGTAGAGGTGGTGACGAAAGTACTAGAAAAGAAAAGCAAAAGGCAATAAACACAAGATAATAAAACCAACGATATCTGCACCCTTCAGACATATGCCTTCAGCTAGATCTAAATCTATAAAGGCAAAGGTAAAAAAAAAAATGAAAAAAAAAACCCCATCAGATTTATACCTAGGCAAACAGATGATACAAAAGATAGAAAAACTGATGGTCACTGATTGATGCTATATTTATAGAAATCTAAATGTTACTCTGGAAAGAAGTTCATACTATCCATTTTTTATTATACACCACCCTCATTTCCATAGCTGACTTACAATTTTTTTGCAAGATTCTATCAAAATTAGACCACCAAAAACTCTTTTGTCTCGAAGGGGTAAAGAGTTTTTTTTTCTTTGGTCATGCAAGGCCTTTATCAGCAAGTTTTCACTATACCTATAGGAAAGCAAAGCAGCTGTCTTTGCTGCTTGAGTTTTACCTTGAGTTATATCTCCCTCTGTTTTGCTTAAACAGCCCTCCCCCCGCACAAAGTCCAGCATGTTTCAGGGATTTAGGTTGTTGCCATTCATACATGAAGCCTGTCACAAAATATCTTGAGGTACTCTCCTAACTGACACTTGATTTTCCTAACAATGATATAGGTGACAGCTCGTTGAAGCTGTTGATATCTAAATTAAACGGGACAATTGTATGATGCTTCTTGTCTAGAGAAGTCTGCTGTAGGCTCAATATAGTTATTGAGAAAATTGTATGGAGCCCAACCATTATGACCAGTTTATACTTTTATTATTTGTCTTATTAACAAGCCACAAAATAGCACTATTTTACTATAGATGTAATTATGGTTAACAACTTATTGAGAAGAGACAGTGAGAAAAAAGTTATTTCACTCCTGAGACACCTAGAGTAGTCTTTGATACTATGGTTTGTACTACTGTTTTACTCACTATCTTCAGCTCACTCAAAAAAAGTTATCACTTTACCAAAGAAAGATTATACCTTTCAACTCCAAAATTCTTTTCATATCTTTTTGACTGACCACACTATAACCAAGTTACATCTCAAATTGAAGAATGAAACAACTAAAATAAACCCTATTTAACAAGGACAATTATCATCTGTCTTGGCACAGTTTTATCAAAGCTTACCAATACTTTTTCACTCTTCAAGGCATAAAACGTAGTGATACATTACTGCCTTTTCCCCTTTGTACATCTTGGTTTATGAATTAATAGCTATTATGATATATGTTTTTGTAAATGGTGACAGTTATTCTAAAAGCTACGATTTCTCAATTCAAAGTGTGCTGCTCTTTCTGTGCAGGCTTCTGTCTTGACATATATGAAGGACAAATAACCTGCTTGCTGGGCCATAATGGGGCAGGGAAATCAACACTGATGAACATGTTGACCGGAGTTGTTACCCCTACTTGTGGTCGAGCTACTGTTTTGGGACTGGTATGCCATTTAGATTTGAAAATATAACTTGTTGCTAAATAAAGAAAAATCAACAACCCTGCATTTCAAATTGAAAAACATAGTGGTCACAGAACTAATCAGTCAAAGATTTTGGTGTCTTTTAAAGATAAATGGTTGGAAACAGATACATTTTAAAATTTTTTTTATGTTGCAGAAAATACTATGTGGAAATGACCTGTAAAAAATGAAAAATAAAATCTGTCAAACTGTATAACCAAAATCTTGCATTATTTACATACTTTTAACTTCTGATGTAAACTTCAAAACTAATTTGACTTTAAAGATGGAAGATCAAACTTAAAATCTGTGTTTATTTTTTATTTTATTTTGCTGTAGCAAGTTGATGGTTATGGTATAAAATTGATATTACTTTGTCCCAGTTTTGCCGTCCAATTTGCAACAAATTTCAAATCCATCCTATTTAAAGTCTATACATCAAATATTACTAAAACTTCGCACACAAAAAAAATTTTTCTCAGAGTTTTATGGAAATATTGTTTTTGGCTATCACTTCAATATTTATGCCCAGGTTAGCCGTTCAGTACCGATTTGTCCTACTGCTGTCCATTAAATAGGCCTAAGTAACATTCTCTTCCAAAAACTACGAGAAAAAATATCTAAACTGACAATATGAAAAAGTGACATCCTATTTTAAATGAAATTTTAAATTTCAGTTAATTTTTGGCCAAAAAAAATGAGACAAATCTTTTTCTTTATCAAATTGGCGGTCCATTTGCTCTAGATGGCCAAAGTAACAGTTCCTTAAGAACTGACCTAAAATCTAAATGCTAAGATGAGCCATTTGATTTTCATAGCAATTAGTCACTAATTTATTTTAAAATAACTAGTACATCAAAAGAGCATTGAAAACAAAAGAAAAATATGCCTAGCTTGATCATTTGTTACCTTTTAATTGCAATGAAGCCGTGATTTTTTTGTTGAAAAAGAGCATATTTGCACAGGAGCCAGAACTCACGCTAGACTGAAAAAAATCTCTTAAAATTTTAATTCAGTATAGATTGAAGACTACAAAAAACTCTTGTTCTTTCACAAGTGATCTATATGGCATAGTTTTAAAGCATTTGACGCCACAATTTTCTATTTTTTATATGACAGATTTTATTTTGCATATTTTGCAATAAGTCATATGTGAAAAGAAGTAAAATTTTAAGTTATAAAAAAAATTCTGATTTTTGCAATAATTTGAAATGTATACACTTATGGGCTGTAAATAATTTTTTTATGTATCAGTAACCATTTTGATTTTTTGAAGGGAAATGTGCAGAAACCCTTTAGAGACAGCTTAAAAGACTGAGATCACCATAGTAGTGAACAGATTGTGTTGTGTGTAGCATTAAATTACAGCGAAATTTTTTAAATAAAGATAAAATCAATATAAAATGTAATGTGACAAAATAAGAATGGATTAATCAACAATCACAGGAAATAGAGCAAAAGATATAGACTATTAATTCTTGCATGCTAAAATTGGCAGTGTGAGTAGTAAGAAAATCAAATTCAGTTGCCCTGGCTGTATATAATCAAAAGAAAGAACAATGTTAATGGAAAAAAACGAAGGATTAAATAGATAGTCAGAATGTCTTAAAGATCTTTTCAAAGATGAAAGGAGTGAAAAACCTGAAATAAGGAGAAACTTAGTGTCCAACTATCCTTAAAGAAGAGGTAAAGGCAGCAATATAGAACATGAAAAATGGAAAAGCTACATGATCACAAAACATACCAATAGAAAAAAAACAGCATTTTATAACATAGGAATAGATCTGACAAAAATATATGACAGTGATACAATCCCAAAAGATCTTTGTAAATTTGTTTTTTTTTACTAGTGCTGCCAAAAAATACCACGGCCAATCAAATGTGAACTTCATAGAATAATAAATTTAATGAGCCATTCTATTAAGATCCTGAAGCATATTTACATGCATATTATGTGCAGGAGTCTGAAACCAGAAATATGTACAAAAAAGTTAGGTGTTATGCCTGGTAAAGGGACTAGAAATGTAATATTGACTTTGCTTATTTACAACGCTCATGAAAAGGTTTTTAGAAATGCAAAAAGACCTCCGTCTCTGCTTCATTGATTATCCTAAAGCTTTGACAAGGTAAAACATGAAGAGCTGCTTCGTATGCTAGAGAGATTAGACATTGATAAGAGCTAAGAGTCCTCAGAAATTGGTACTGGCGTCAAACTGCATCTGTAAGAACTCAAGGAAAACACAGTGATTTCAAATCCATCAAAAAAGGTATAAGGCAAAAATAGTGTAATATCTCCTGATCTTTTCAATCTATATAGTAAAACAATTTTAAAGAATCTTGGCACTGTTTCAGGATTAAAATGCAGATGATGAAGTTTCAATAGCAGAATCTGGTAAATAGCGTAAAAAACTCTCAGATACTCTAGTTTTAAGAAAGAAACAATGGGTCTGTCTCTGATTGTGAAAAAGACGAAATGCATGGCCATTTCAAAGAAATCCTTAAATTTAAAATGCAATCTCGTTAGCAAAGATTGAAAAAACAGGTTACAAAATTTAAATATCTTGTCTACCTGATAACATCAGATGGTAGATGTGCATGTGAAATAAGTTAAACAGTAGCAATGACATTCCCCAAAATTAAAACAACACTGACGAACAGAAACATAAGCTTATATTATATAGAAAACAAAACTCAAAAAGAAAATTAGTAATAAAAAACGTTCAAATGGTATGCCGTATAGCTTTATCCATGCTTAAGTTTAAAATAGATCCTAAAAGATGGATGAAGCTTATGCTTATGCTTGAATGTTTATTTATTACTAAATTACTATGGGAGTATCGTTTACTTTTCTATATTATATGGTAGAAAGTATTGGACAATTTAAAAAAAGGAAGCAGAGAGAAAACTGGATGGAGTAGAGATGAAACTTATCAGAAAAATGATGAGAATAACATGGAGAAAAAAAAGTCTAATCAACTGCTCCTTATGAAAGTTGATCTTAATCAATCATTGATTAAAACCATAAAAAGGAGGCAACTTCAGTTTTAGGACTCATTTACCAAGGGTTTAGAACATCTAGTAATCACTGGAAAGATTGAAAGTAAATGCAGAGCAGGTAGACAGGACAGAGAGAATAACGTAATTGAAAGTCTTAAATCATGGGCAATATGAATGGTTGCAACAATTAAAATGTTATATGAGAACAAATTTGAGTAGAGGAACATGATCGCCAATGTCTGTTCCACACAGGTACCTCAAGAAGAAAAATGTATGAAAGAAACGTGAAGAATATAAAAGAGTTGAAGAACAAGTATCCACTTATTTTGAATCAAGATAACTATCAGAGGATATTTGGGAGAATTTTTTTTTCAGTCTTGATTTGGGGTCCATAAGTTACTCATCCCAGCCTTTCTTTTTTATGCAACAATATTTTAGAAACAAACTTAACAAATGTACTATATTCTTAAAAACATAACTTTTTAGCAATTCCTACAAGGTACTTGTTCATCATTGTAATGATCTGAAGATTTTCTGCAAATCATACTCTAAAAATATTAAACTATTTAATGCATAAATCTTAAATTTTACGGGTCTAATAGCCTGAAATGGTTTTTTTNAATTAGTTTTAGATGCATATTGCTGTGTAAATTTACCAAACAATTTCTATTCACCACAAAATTAGTCACTCAAAACTACTTTACATTCACATACTTTAACCAATATCTCAGGATTGAAAACAATGCTCTACAAGCAATTTAGCATGTTTTGAAAGCTTAGTTTCAGAAAAACAGTTGTTTTGATTCAGAAAATATACTGTTCAATTTTTTGGCGTTTCCGATTTTTTCTTTGCAAATGATAAAAATGTTTTTATTCATATCAAAAAGTATTGTAGAGGTATTGGTGCACCGATTCTTAAACCTGAAGTTTTTTTTTGCTGAATCTTTAAATCATCTGATCAATCAAATGGAGTTCATAGGCATGATAGCACCAATGTAACCAATGAATTAAATCTCAAATGTGACTTTTTTTGTTGGAAGCTTCAGATCATCCCATCTGCCCGATGGAATTAAGAAATATGAAAGCTCTACTGTAGCCAGAGGGTTAAAAATTAATCGTTATACTGGACTTCAAATACGTAATTTAACTATATTATTGTTTCATACACACATTCTTTCTTAAGGAGATTACAAAATCAAGCGACTTGGAGAGGATCCGCAGCTTGTGTGGAATCTGCCCACAGCATGACATACTGTATAAAGAACTGTCATGCCGAGAGCATCTCAGGATCTTTGCTAACATTAAAGGAGTTCCCTCTAGCCAAATTGACAAAACTGTAAGTTTTCAAAAAGCATTTTCTAAACCACACAAAGCCTTGAAATTACAATAATTGCTTGTACTAGAATTTCCACTAGCTAATATTATTAACTATGGTCTTTAGAGGTGTGTTTAAAAATGTACCTCGACAAACCATTGATAATATGTTTAGCCCTCCTCCAGCTAAATGATAAACTGTTGAAGTTATTGTTGCTTTCCCATGCACTCCTGCAATTCAGAGGATATAAAATATGTGAAAAGTGCCAAAGGCATAAGTGTTGACTAAAAAAAAAAAGTAAAAGTAAAAGTGGGTCCCAAGCTTAGTTCAAGCATCGGAGAAACAAGAGTAGGGTCCTGATTGTTCTTGGCATACGGTATTATGAGGAAGTTTCCATTGCTTTTCTCGCCGCCTTTACTTTTGCTTGGTCTTAAGAGACCTAGCTACCCATTTAGTGAAGGTTGGACACAGAAGAGCAAAGAAAAAATGACTTGGCCTGAACTGGGATTTGAACCTCAGTCTCTGATTTGGTAGCCAACTGCCCTACCAGATGAGCCACCGCTCCCCTTAGGGTTGATTGCTGGGGGATAATTATATTTTTCTTGTTATTGTCATATCTGTTGGAGACTTACATGTTTTTCAACCAGACTGAATATGTGGCAAATTACATCTCTGAATATTGGTTCTCTATTACAGTGTCTCTCATGATCTCGCTAATGTGTAAACTGACTGAAGCTTTGCTTGTCTTTTGCTTCAAAATTTGTTCTTAAGAAAAATAGTTTCAAATACTGCATAAAAAAGAAGAAATGCAATGTTTTGCCCCCTGCTCAAAATTAAAATGCCTTTTCCAGCTTCTATATAATTTGAACTCCAGCTATTCATGTTTTGATATTACCTAGAGGCGAGATGGTTTTGCTTTCAAAGATTATCTATTGGAGCTATATTTATCAAGTTCAGATCAAACAAGTCAAAAGTTCCTTTTTAAATGTTTGAAACAACCAGAAACTCTTTTCTATAAAACCTGGACAAGAATATGTTGATTTAGGTATGAATTTTCTACTTTAAAAAAGCACCTAGAAGAGAGGAAAAAAATGATTTAATTTTTGTTTTAAGTTTCATATGTGATACAGTGCACCTTGAACGCAACAAACTCAAATTCAAAGACCATCATGCGTCAACAAACAGGAATAAATCCCCATTTTCATTTCCATCGTTGATTCTGTTAAAATATCTTGTATCTAACAAACTTATCTCAGACCCATCCTTCGGTTCAAAGAATCATAAATGTGGGGAAGCCTATTATGAAACACTTTTCTATAATTATATTTGTGGATAAATCTAGCAAAACATAGACACACAAGGTGAAAATAATTAATAGAAAGGAGGAAGGAGGGGAGGTTTAGTGGCAGCCCAGAAACAGCTGATGCCTAGGAAAGTATAATAAGGAATCAAAGAGCCAAAGCCACATAATCATGGATGGTGGGTGGGAAGAGTAAAGAGTGGCTGTATCCTTACAACCTGATATTGAATGTAATCAGACATTTGAGCATCTCTGACCACCTTTGCCTACCCATCCTCTACTTTTAAGCGGAGGCATAGGTTTCATGCAGACTTGCTGGGAAAACGTGATTAGGCTGGGTTATTTGTCTTGTGGTTCACATCCCTTGGTCTGTCTGAATCGGAACAAGAATGAAAAGGGGAGGGTTGGGGGAGAAGAAGGGGCAAAAGGAGGATTCAGGATAGAGGGGGATTGGCTTGTACAGATCTGAATGCTGTGCAAGTGTCACTTTTGTAGGGTAGAGTATTATTATGACCTTGTCTCTAACAAACTTTTAAAAATGACCAAAATAGTTCTTTGATTCCGAGATGTACTGTATCCAACTCAGAAGCACTAATCTCTCGATTTAGACAGATTTCCTACTAAGGCTGTGGTTACTGCTGCTAATTCCTTCAACTACAACCACCAAATTTGAAATTTTGAAGTCTTGCTAAGATTTTTTGTAGAATTTTAAAAAATTTATGTGAAAATTCACATCATTCTTTATGAATAAATTGGAGCCCTTCATCAATATAAGCAGAGTCAAGGGCCAATTACAGCCAATGGAATCTGATGTCCTGGTTTTTATGATGTGAAAAAAATGGGAGTTCCTTTTTGAAATGAGCATATTGCACCAAATGAAACAGTTTAATGGTATCATTTGGTGTTAATAATTTCTGTGTGTTTTGCCAAATTTAGGCATTGGAGGTTTTTTTTTACAAATAAATATATTTACTTGTCATAAGTCTGTTTAACTTATTTTGTAATTTTGAAAAACGCGGGAAACTAAATAAGAGTAAATAATCCTCAGCAAATTCCCATCTACTTTTAAAAAGAAAACACCCACACAGTTTGAACCTTGCTGTGCTTCTCGGGCTGGTGGAAGTCGCCCTTTTTTTGAGGTAAACGCCAGAGCCTGGTCCCCGCGTTCACTGCATGGCTCTTCGAAGGAACTTCCACATAATCTTTACTGCCGTACTCATGACAACTCGGTCACTGCACCAGAGGATTTCGTTCACGGGCTTATTGGGCCATCTGCTAAGGCGCTCACCGGCCACTTCCCGTCATTTGGACAAGACATGTGTAACTGTTTCTTCCTGTTCTCTGCAAAGACAACAGGCAGTAGGCTTGGTCCGCCAGGAGGAGCGTGTGTTTTGCTCTTGCACGAAAGATTTTTACAGCATCACTCCTATGAGTAAATAATCATAAGTTTTTTCTGATTTTTTTTCATACATGTAGATTGAGAAAGCCCTTCAAGATGTGGATCTGGTCAGTCACAGCAATACTTTAGCTGAAAACCTGAGTGGTGGTCAGAAGCGCAAGCTCTCAGTGGCTATCGCTCTAATTGGGGATCCAAAGGTACATTAATGTCTTTAAGTACCCACTAAAGTGGTCCTAAAATATATATTGCTTATTTGTTTTTAAATTGAGCAACTTGAATTGGCTTTGCATTTTCTAATTCAAAGCAAAGATAAGCTCTATGGCTGGAGAGTCAATTGTTGAGGTTAAACTTTTTTAAAAATGCTTTTAAAAAAATGCAAAACCATTATTAATTTAGTTTGGTAATTTTAGCTAAATATCAGTGGACTCAAGGTCAACAAATTGTTGCAAGACTTTTTATTGTTTTTGTAATATGTATTCTTGAGCTGAAAAAATTTAACATTTTGTGTCTCACAGTGCATTACTCTTAGAAATTGATAAGTGGAATCAAATTTGAAATGAGTGAAAGGCTATACTCTGTGGTATGGCCTTAAAATATATATAAGTAGTGTAATTATATTTTCTAATGTTTTTACCAATTTGTTTCATATGGATAAAACTAGAATCATTTTTAACTATTTTAACAAAAAATATAAGCTAATTACTTATTGCTTTAACAATTTAAGTTTTTTTTCATGTATTTACAGCAAAAGGTCTATAATTTTCTGACATTGCTATGTTAGTGCTTTATGCTCAGAAAAGACTTAACATAAAAAATCAAGAGTAATAAATAAAATATGCTACGTGAATAAAACACATTAAAGTGTTGAAAAGCTCTTAAGCTTTGTTTTCTTTTTTCTGAGTGCATAAAAAAATTATGTGTTAAATCAAGATTCCGTCATTTACAATCACCTAACATTCTCTCTCTCTCTCTCTCTCTCTCTCTCTCTCTCTCTCTCTCTCTC
>BLXT01006392.1:1867472-1878401 GCA_019648995.1 Plakobranchus ocellatus | reverse complement strand
TACCTGTTTCCTATGAGTTAAGACTTTGATAAAAGTTATTCAATGTCTAGCGCTATTGCTTTTGCCTTCAATCTTTCCTGTGATTCTAAGTGTTCTAAAATTTTGTGTCGGCAAATGTTTCCTAAAAATCATAAATGCCTATGTCTTATGCTTTTAATTAATTATCACTCAACGTACGTTTCTTTCAGTTTTCATTCTTGGAAATTTTTCTGTCCATGATAAAGCATACTTCTACTGCTTCCAGGTTTCACCATTTCCTTTTTTAATTGTCTGAAACTCACTAGCATATAAAAGTACTGTATATATATAATATATAATGTGTATATATATATATATATATATATATATATATATATATATATACACACACATGTGTGTGTGCTTTCATTGCCCTTATTTTGATGTTTATAGTCTTTATACTAATTTTTGCTGGTTGCCAGTTTTGGTTTCTTTTTTTTTTTTTTTGAAATGTATGTTTATTATTTTACTTATTTCACTGATTAACTGAAATGACCACAAAGCCAAGATACTTGAATTTTGTAATTTTTTTTTATTTTTCACCTTTGCCAAGGAGATTGCATCTGGGATTCGAGGATTTCTTTAGGTGACCATGCATTCCGTTTGTTTGGTTTTCATTCAAAGACAGGCCGCTCTTTTTCTGTCAAAAAAATCGTTGGAAGCGTCAATTCGCATCGTACAAAACGATGTGCATTGCTTTTTTTCAGTTCGCATCGTAAAAAACGTGTGCATTGCTTTTTTTTCAATTCGCATCGTAAAAAACGATGTGCATTGCTTTTTTTTCAATTCGCTTCTTAATTTCAATATTTTTAGACTATCTAAGCTCGAGATCTTATTCTAGATTTAGAAACATGCAATAGAAATAGTAAATACTAAATTAATATTCGACTTTGTTTTCTGCACTACATGGCTCTCCTTCCCAATCTGTATGTTCTTACACTGTTACTGAACCGAAGTGGCTATATGTGAAATGTTGCCTCGCAAAGCGATGGTGATACTTTTATTTTTCTTCTTTTATTTGCTGTCTCCCTTTTTCTGAATTTTTGGTTTTTTTGGGTTTTTTTTGTTTTGTTTTTAAGAACGAAAGCGTTACTACATGATAATTCTTCGAGCTTTTTCAAGGCTTTTAAAAAATCTTCACAGCTTTCAAACATGGTTACCACCTTCATTACTATTTCCCGTGCAATGGTGCTTGGCGGTTGTGTTATTTTTAATGAAAATGAAAGTGCGAGAATTACACCGAGCAAGACCGATGTTTACGATGTACTTTGCAAAAAAAAGCAAAATGCATCGAAGTTTACAATGCAAATTGACACTTCGAAAATAGTTTTTGAAGCTGTTCACCAGATTCTACAAGGAGCTGTATCGTTTGGATACCTGAGATTATTAAAACTTTCTCCATTTATTTTTAAGCCTGAAATATCCATAGATTCTTGTAGGATACTTCACTACATGTATATAGGTGAAAAAGATCAGGAGACATTGCATTGCATAGCCTTGCCTTACACCTCTTGTGGTGGATTTGAACTGACTGTGTTCTCGTTCAATTCTTAAAGATGCAGTTTCATCCCAGTGTAGATTTCTAAATACTCTCAGATCTTTACTTTGTATCAATGTCTAATTTTTCTAGCAAATGAAACAACTCTCGCCTCTGCCAACGAGACACTGCACATCTCTGCCTCACACCTCTTTTGAGATATTTAAATCCTTCAATTCTACAGAGTAAGTTTGATATCAGGATAAATTTCTGATTATTGTAAAAATTTTGGATAACGTGCAGTGATTGTATCATTCGGAAATAAAACGAAGTAAGTTGATAAAATTATTTTTTTTAATAATTGGATTGTTTATTATCACAATTCTGTTTTTGTCCAGCTTCGAAATATTATGATGTTCCGCAATAGGAAGTCCGTGACAACTCAGATTGTGCTGCCTGTTATATTTGCAATCATAGCTTTGGTCCTGCAGAAGGTTAATGCACCAAAACTTCCAAGCAGAAAGGTTCGTCCACTATACTTCCAAACCAGCTTGTATACTGGGCCTGTGCCTTTTCTTCTTTTTGATAACACAAGTAAGTATAATTTTTTACACTGATTTTTCAATATGAAAGTTAAATTCTATCTCTTGATACATTTTAATTTTTAGTATTTTAGTTTATTACATATATTATGAATTACATATTTTTTATCACTAATGAAAATAAAATGGCAAAATTTTAATAATTTAACTTGAGATTAATAGGTAAAAGAAAGTACTCCTGGAAATGCAAAATTAATCTCTCAGAAGACCTCACTATGTAACAAAGAAGCAAGAATGTTGCATTCCTGAATGAAAACAAGAAAAATGTTAGTGTAAAAGATTATTATGCTGTTTTATTATTAAGAAGCTTAGGTATGAATATTATGCATGGCCAAAACAGACTGAAAGTTTTTGTGGGAAAATCGGCAGTCCAACAAGAAAAATAGGTTTTATGCTTTCTAGAGAAGATCAATCATTCACGTTTAGCAATATCAAACCCTGCGAGACTATCATAAAGATCATAACAGATTTTTTTTTTAATTGTCCGTTTTTTCCTTGTTTTTTGTATACTTAATTTGTATGTCCCTTACTTCTTCCGCAATATTCTTTAGCTGCAGTTACATATTAGTGATATTTAAAAAATTCTTGACAGTGTGCATTCCGGTTTTTAAATGGCTAAACCCATTTAAAAGAGTGTTGTAAAATACAATTTCAGGGCAATTGGACTGAGTCTCATCCATAAAATTTATAACATTTTTATGCTGAAAATTTATTCAAGCAACAACTTTTTAATGATGTGATAGAATAAGTGTCAAGGCCTAGGAAGTTTGAAGAATAAGCTTTTTGAATTGATGTTGGAGTAAGCCTATTGTGATTTTTAATCGATGTTGATGTTTGGGTGAAAAGATTTAATTCTATATTTCTACAAAAAAAAAGATTCTCCTTTTATTTTGTTGGTTTTTTGTGTATAGTTTCTTTTCTCATATTGTAAATAGCTTTCCTTCTCGATATCTTTTCCTAAACCAACCACCCTTATCTGTTCAGATAGCCCTATGTCTGGGTCAGTGATTGCTGAACTTGAGAAACAATTCAGGGTTGACAAGTACACTGGCACTACTCGCAACTTGTCAGGCATTGCCCCACACCTTTTGGGTATGCAGCTTGATGCCCTCAATGGATCTGTAGGTTCTCGTTCTGTTTTGACAACACAATGTTTTTTTTCTCATCTAGTCTGATATTAAGATTTGATTTTAAGCTATTTTAATGCATCAATTTAGGATAAATAAATTTAAATGCTGACAGATGACTTTGTCACTTTGGAAATACATGTTAAATTCTTTGTCCGGCCGACAAACGTAATGGGTGTGATTTGCCGGTTCCCCAAGAATCGTTTTGTTGTAGAACAGCCAGGAAAATTTGGTGTCATTGGAGGATGGATAACGTCACAGATTCAGACTTTGTAAACCGGAGGAAAGCGAGACTGCCAACTCGTTTACAATAAGTGTTATGCCTAGAACTCTTCAATATAAGTAAATTATGTCTAGAACTCTTCAATAATTAACAAACACAAGATATCAAGTACTGATTTTGCGCACACGTAGAGACATTTTCCAGTATGGACATTGAAGAAAAGGTCACCAAGAAGTAATTGAAATCATCAACATTACTATAGCGGAAGGCCCTACCCTTTCCCGACTTTGATGTAAATAAAGATGTGACAGTCACATGTGATGCAAGTCAATATAGATTAAGGTAGCACTTCCACAGAATGGTAATATGATCGCATATGTATCAAGAAGCCTGACAGAGGCGGAAAGAAATAATCCACAAATTACAAAGGAACTTTGTCAGTAGTACTTGCGTGCGAAAAATTTCACCAGTATTTTTATGGTCGCAAAGTCATTGTTGAAAATGATCACAAACCTCTGGAAGAACACATGAGGGCTACCTAGGCATAGAAAGATGCAAACAGACAGGATGACTGTTGTTCTATTGGTCGCGAATTTTAGCGGAAATTGAAGAAATAGCTGGATCGTGCAGCCATTGTTTGAAACACAGAAAAAAAAGAAACAGCCTCATCAAAGGCATGAAACGAGAGTATCCATGGCAGAAAATAGGAGCAGACATTTTCCATTCAGATGACAAAGATTTTCTACTAATGGTGGATTATTTATCCAAATACATTGAATTGGCTCAGCTTAGAGACCTCAAAAGCAATACTATACTGAACCCCATATGAAGTCGATGTTTGCAAGACAAGGAATCCCTGAAATAATTATCACAGATAATGCACACAATTTTGTCAGCAAAGACATTAACGTGTTTACTGAGCAATAGAAGATCCAACACACAACAAGCAGTCCCAGATGTTCATAAAGCAGTGGATTGGTTGAGAGAACTGTACAAACAGTAGAGAAATCTAAAGACCAAGACATTCAAACAACAGGATGTCGCTTATGAAAGATCTGCTCTCTCTGGGTAGAAAATTAAGACTGCCTGAGGCTAAAAGCACGACTCTAAACAAATGCTTCAAACTTGGCAAGTCAAACCATCATCAAAAGACAGCAGAAACACATGAAATATTACAGAGGGTACCGGTGTAGCACGCTACAACGACTCTACCCCAAAAAGACTCTAGAGTCAACATGAAAGCCGCCAGAAACACTTTGGAGTCTCTATAGCGGCCGCCAAATACACTCTGGAGTCTGCCTGGCGGCCGCCAAAACTGCTTTAGAGTCTGTCTGGCGGCCGCCGGATTGACTAGAGTAAGATTGGCGTGGGCCGGGATCAAGCCACACAGACTCTAGAGTGTTTCTGGCGGCCGCCAGTCTGACTCTAGAGTCTGTCTGGCGTGCTACACGGGCTTCCACAGCAGTCAGCGGGCGATCACGTGATCATGAGAAATGCTGATGACTCAGTCTGACAACTAGTGGTGGTAATCAGTGAATCAGACCAACCACGTTCATACATTGTTCAACACAACAACACAGCATAAAGATGGAACAGGCAGCAGTTGATGAAACAAGGCGCATCGACATACACGTACCCGAACACACACGCACATTCAGACATAAACAGTGACAGAGAGAGAAGTCGACACTGCATACCGCTAACATTTCACCAAGACAAGAAAAGTTTTCAACAAGCATTCAACAGGCCCGAGAAATCGAAACTCCCAGTTCAAGTACAACAAAGCGTCGAAACTCTCAGTTCAAGTACAACAAAGCGTAACCAAGGTTACCTGTCGAGCTCGAATGCTCACCAACTATACAGACCAAACCTCTCAGCTCGCCGGTAGGGACTATACCATACAGGACTAATCCACAGACAAAAGCAACACAAATCACATCTCGGAGTGGCCGTGTTGTTAATAAACCCAGCAGGTATATATGAAAGGTACATGTTGAAAGGGCGAGTGCAGCGACCACTATCAAATGCACAAACACTGAGGTCACAATTAGAAACTAAATTTAAGCTCATATAGCTCAATTGGAATGTATCCCTTTCCGTTTCCATACTAGTTCTGAAAACACGAAAACAAGAAGAGATCAGCAGGCATCACATTTTGTAGGTATTTTGCATGTCCTAATTTAGGTCTGATTTCCATGGGGTCGGTAATAAGCCAATTTCACTCAAGGGGGAAAAACTCATCGGCTTTTGGAATATTTACTCGGTTACGACCTTGGATTGTGGAGCTATTGCATGAACGCGAAAATGGGGCTTGGATGTAAACATTGGACATAAGATCCAACTGTCTTCTCATTGCATTTACGTTACATTTAGACCCAAAGTAAGCCTGGATACTCCGGGGAGAGGCATACCGACCTCTAGATCTACCTTCATGTTCTACAAACGAAATGAAGGAGTCGTGGGCGTAAAATTGTGTACTTTTTGTGTATATTTATTATTTTACAAAATGATTTGGCCTGTTGCTGCTTCATTTCGTTGCTAGCATGTTAAGGTAGATCTAGAAGTAAATGGATCTGTCCCCGAATCATCCAAATAAGTCTTGACGTAACATACAAATAATTTTAAAAGCATAAATTAATTTATTAGTGAAACTTGTTTATCAACTTCTCCATTATGAATAATTTTGATGAGTGGGCAAAATCGCCTGGTCAAGTTGATCGTCGGCTAGTTTCGCCATTGCATACACTATACAGGTTCAGGGCGAGACCGAAATAGCCAAGAAACTGCAAGGTCGTTGATTTCTTTCGATGGTTAAATTTACACCGTGATGATCTCGTAAACATTTGTTTTCGAACCATCTAATTAGTTACGGTATTTCAGTAAAAAAAAATGCTCAAATTTTGCCTCTTTTTTTTTTCGAAAACTTTAGCCTCTGTAACTGCATTTCAACCACGCTGATTCGTTTTCTCTCTCTCTCTATCTCTCTCTCTCTCTCTCTCTCCCTCTCTCTCTCTCTTTCTCTCTCTCTCTCTCTCTCTCTTTCTCTCTTTCTTTCTTTCTCTTTCACTCTTTTTTTTTTTAAGGCGTAGCAATTTGCACTTTTATGGAATTCCTAGTATTGGTGGACCGAAGAGAGAGATCTATGACATCTGTTGTCCAGTCCTTCTGTCCTTGTGTGTGAGATGTTAATGGTGCTTTCAGGTATGAAGTAATCACTCGCTCTTTTGTCGGTTTGTCCTTCTGTCCCTGTGTGTGATTGTTTACGGTGTTTTCAGGTATAAAGTACTCGCTCTTTCTTTTGTCAGTTTGTACTTCTGTCCATGTTTGTGAGACGTTGACTTTTCAGGTAA
Source organism: Plakobranchus ocellatus (assembly GCA_019648995.1). Lineage (NCBI taxonomy): Eukaryota > Metazoa > Mollusca > Gastropoda > Plakobranchidae > Plakobranchus > Plakobranchus ocellatus. The sequence goes on along the minus strand of BLXT01006392.1, from coordinate 1,871,604 downwards.
GAAATGCTTCTTTCTCTGTCTGTCTGTCAGTCTTTCTGTCTCTCTGTCTCTCTCTCTGTCTCTCTCTCTGTCTCTCTCTCTCTCTCTCTCTCTCTCTCTCTCTCTCTCTCCCCCACACACTACCGACATGAAAAACCAGCACATGTTGTAACAGACCGTGTTCTGCTGCTTCTAGTCGAACATAGCAGCACATCAGCACAAGACTCTGGTGACGATATGACAAGCCAGCTAATGACAGCTGAAATCTTTGATATGCCTACAGCACCTTCCTCGCCCACAGCTACACCATCGGCCTACGATGTTGCAAGTTAGTCCTGGAGAATCAGAAGAACACATGGCATCTAGAGCTTTCACCTTCTCCCTTTGATGGTTTTGTTTCCCCTGCTGAAAACCACACAGTTGCACAACGCATCATAGAGATCAGAAGACGTCGTCGCGAAGCAGCTGATACACAAACTTCGCAAGCAGAAAGGATGGTGAAAAGAAGTCCTGTAGATCTGCGAGCTGGCGAACAAGGTGACAATGTTGCTGAGCCAATTCCACATATTGATTGTGGGAAAGGCGAGCCTAGAAATATTTTATATGACAGATGAGAGGACCAATACAGGATAGACATAAAGCTGGTAGTCTCAATAGACTGCATTCAATAAATCAGTGCCTTCTGACGACGATGTGAACGCTGAAAAAAGTTTCACTTCGCTTGACGATGATTTCTCAACCCGCTTCAGGTGGACAAGGCTTCACAAGATACAACTGTATTGGCGCCAAAACGTGTAGGCCAAGGCGATGTAAATGCCTTAAAGTTGGACTTCAGTGTAACTCACGCTGTCACAGCAATCCTAATGTTGTAACAAATGACTATGCCATTCTTTAAGAATTTTTTAATGCTTTGTTTCAGGTCGTGGAGCAGTTTACGTTGAGTCCGTGCATGGATTGGAATGGTTTTTGCCATTCTTCAGAATTTTAAAATGCTTTGTGGAGCAGTTTAAATTGTGTTTGTGTGTATGTGTGTGAAATAGAGAAAGAGAGAGAGAGAGAGAGAGAGTCTGTTTTACCTGGCTGACTGTTTGACCAATAAAATTCTGTGTACTGCATGCTGTTTACCAAAAATGGCATTTTTAAATGTTAATGTTATTTTTATTTTTATCTTGTTAATAATTAAACAAAAAGAAAATATTTTCAAACAAACCAAATAATGAGCATCAGGGATTACGCATACAATTTTTCAGGGATTTTGTGCAATGACTTGAAATTTCAGTGGTTATGTGAAATCCTCGAGTAAAACGGGGATTACGCGTATTCACTGAAACATTCAGGGATTACAAGTAATCCTTAGGTACGTGTTTTTACCGTAACATATACACGATATTACATTTTCACCTATAACTGGTATTTTATCGCCAGAGCACGAGGTAAGTCTTGTGTTAGACCTCTTAAATTTCATCTTCAATTTCTCAAAGATGACCTTTGACATTACTTTGGCTTGAGCACAGTATGTTGTTCAGCTGATATGGTTTCAATATTTGTCAGTGTGATCAAGTCTACTTTCCAAGCTTTTTTTTTATTTCATTTAGAATTGATTCTATGAAAAGCTCATTCTCCGCTGAATCTGATGTGAAGTATCTAGATGTACTTCTTTCACACCTTTCTACATTTTTCTCCGAAACACTTTTCTAAAGTATTTTCCCCCTTGCAGGTGTGACAAATTTTTCAAAAGGAAGGGTACTGTTTGATCGGGTGGTATGTTCCACCTCTTGAACAGCTATAACTCTTAACAGCTATGGCTGTGCTCTTTTCTTTGTTGTGGATAATTCTCAGTACTTCTATACTTATCATTTCTCCTCCTGGTCCCTTGCACTGCGTAAACTGTCTCTCTAGCTGGGTTTTCAATCAAGTTTATCTCCTTTTTGGACTCTATCGGCCCGAGATATTATGAGAGCTTGATCCACAAACAGTTCAGGTTCGCGTAATAGTCTTTTCTTGATTATCTGATTCCGTATGCCCACAACAATGGGATCTTTTATTAAGTCTTTCTCCAAATTTTGTAACCTACAAAGCTTTGCTAGCTTCATCAAGTCTGTTACAATCTCGTCAAGGGATTTATTTGGCCGTTGTTTACGGCTGTTGAAACGATATATTTCGAGTGTTATATTCTTTCGATTTACAGTACTTATCAAACCTGGAGAACAATAACTCTAATTCGTCAGACTTATATGCTGTATGCTATCTTTTATAAATTTCTTTTCCTGAGCGACCGACGATGTAAAGAAACGCAGAACATTTGTCTTTCTCTGGATCTTTTTTCATTTCCAAATTCAGGCAGAGGTGCACTTTCTTTTTACCACATTCTGCCAGCGTACGTGTGTCGGAAAAACAGTTCCTCTGGTGGCTTCAGCTTCGACATTCTGTCTTTCTCTACCAGGAACACGTGGGTGACAAATTAAGTACAAGCGAGTATAGATATAATCTATAACTGTGTGTCAACTTACTTGATTTCACTGAGAGTATTCCTTTTACATTAATAAAAAATACATATATACATGAGAAAGTGCTTCGCATCCTGAAGAGTGTTGGTAAGGAGGCGCACCTGTATCTGTTGGCCCGTAAAAAAATCTGTGTGACAAACCACATAGATCTACGCGAGCTTGAAAATAAAACAAGCATGACCAATCAGCATTCCTGTTTTAAGTGCATGAAATGTAAGTCATATCGCTCGTGACTGCACCTATCCAAGCCCCTCAGCGAAGAAAGCAGGTGCAGGAGTGTTGTATTGTAACGGCGCTGCGAGGAGGTGCACGGAAATATTCTACAACATGCGCAGGCCCTGCTCTGGAGGTGATGGGCAATCTGCAGAGTGAAATAAAGGATGAAATGCTTCAGCTAGTGAGCGGGAAAGTTGTACAGTTGTGACAAACTGCGCCGCGGTTGAAGAACTAAAGAGGTCGAGGGATCTCCGTTCGCCTATCCGATAGGCAGTCGAGAAGTCGACGTGATGCAGGACACTGGATATGAAGATGTTGTGTGCAGGGGACCGGTTGAGGAGAATGAACTGATTGGTGAGAGCTGCCTGTCGATAATGATAGACAACACAGCGTTGCTGATTGAGAAGGCAGTGGTCAAACTGAGAACGCCTTATGTGGTGAAGTGAAGGCGTTGTGCAACCCTAACGCTATCTGTTAAGTATGTTGCCATCTTTGGGAACGTGGAAGGAGCGGAGGCCCTGAGGATTCTGACATGTCTGTAATGGTGGTTGCGGCGACGACCAGAGCTCATGCCTTTCTTGAGACAGCAACAAGACCGTTGGAAGTGTCTACAGCAGAGTTGATCGTGACCAGTTGGTCAGCCTCCAGCAGGGGAATCCGGCAAAACTAGGACTTATGGGTGCCAAGAGGACTACCCGAAGAGGGAAAAGACCGTTTCCTTTCAGAAAATCAAGGGATCGTGTATCGCAGGTTCGATGAGGAAGAAATATCAGCTTGAAGCAGGTGGTTATTCCAAAATCATTGCGTGGATACGTAATGTCAGTGGCCCGAGATTCCAATACAGGGGCACACCTGGGAATCCGGCGAACGAAGGACAATGTCTCAAGTAACTTCTACTAGCCAGGAGTGAATGGTGATATCACAAGATACTGCCGGTCCTGCAATGTGTGCCATTGGAGGAGCTGGCCGGCTCTTTCTCCTTTATTTTCATCGACCGCCTGGTTTGACAACAGTGGAGAACATACTTAACATTTACGTCTTCAATACCTGTGCTACAACGCCCGTAACCCGTATTTTACGCTATGAGGCAGACTTTGTGCAACGATCTCGTTTAGATGGAGAATCTGGAAAGTATCACGAGGAGCAATGTTCTCTACTCATCCCGGTCGTCGTGGTAAAGAAAAAAACGGCTGTAATCACCTCTGCATTGCATACCAAAGGTTGAACAAACTGATCGTATTTTATCCTCGCCCCTTGATACCTCCTGTTGGCGTGTTCCAAGGAATGGAGAATGACAGGTACTTCTCAAAGATAGACCTGAGCAAGGGCTAATAGCAGATACCTGTCACGGCTGTTTCTTCTCTCTTCCAGTGGGGACATTTAGTTTGTGTGCAGGCTTGCTGGTTGACTCTTCTCAAGTTACATTTTTC
>BLXT01006392.1:1832586-1857431 GCA_019648995.1 Plakobranchus ocellatus | reverse complement strand
TCTCTCTCTCTCTCAATTTCTGTTTCTCTATCTCTTTTCTTTCCTTACTCTTTCTCTCAATTCCTCTCTTCTTCTCTGATAAAAATAAACCAGCCTGAATGTATTTGTAAACTACAAATAATTACAATGTATTAAGCTTGTTATATATCTTTCTTAGATTCAAACATTTGAAAGCATAAAATGAAATCTCATATTCTAGTTTAGGATTTATGTTCCATATTATTTCACCACAGTGTATGTATACTCAGGTAAGGAAAGTTATGTTCGAGGCAGAGTCAGATAATATCATCTTACGTGTATGTCAAATTCTTGAAATGAGATATGATTTCAAATTTACAAACTGTGTTACCTTATCCTCTTTGATTATCTAAATATCAATAAAATATGTATAGGATAAGTCAATATGTATTTTGAATCATTTAAAAGAATTAGAAATGAGCATCATTACCATATCTAGAACTACATTCAACCTTATTGTTTTGAAAACCTGGCTGCACCGTCCTTCTTGACTGTTTTATATGTAACTGAAATAATAACCCCTGCCTGGCAACCTCCAGATTGAATTGTGCTTCAGGTTTTGATGATGATTTTTTCTCTTAGCAGTCAAACTGGAACAGCATAACATGTACTGTCACTATCAGTATTTCAGGTCAATTTTAGCATCGAGGAAATACTGAATTATAAGATTTGAATTTAATAGCACTCTACTACAAACGAAGTTTGTGTATTTATCTTGTAAGAAACACAAGTAAGTGTCAAGGAAACTTAATCACCTGAGGCTAGGTTTTAAGAAAACAGTAAGCTCGATTGTGAGCGTAAGTTAAGAAATGAACATAGTTTACAAAGGTATAGTGGTTAATCGGGGGAAAAGATTTAGTCAGTTGACGACGACGACGGCTGAAGAAATGCATCCTTTGGAATTTTTAAAAACTCCTATGAATCCTTGATATTACAGAGAAAAATAGTTAATTATATTTGAAATAAATTAAAAGGAGAATCAAAAGAACTGAAGAAAACCTATTAGATAATGCGCAAACCCATGCGAAATTGGCATGAACAATTTAAAATGAAATTACTTTGTAGATGAAGCGTGTGTATATGCTTATCAACAGTCCGGGTATTGCCGATACTGTGACATGCGTTCAAAGTCATATTGAGCCACACTGTGAGATGTCTCCGCCAAAGGGACTTGACTACATTACATACGTATACTGTTCATAAGGCTGTGAACCATAGCAGTTGGTTTCAGAAGTGACAGATGGGGGTGAGTCTCTGTCGCTGTGTCTGGCTCCACAAGAAGTAGAGCTAAGACTTTTTTTTCATATACTTCAAAACAATCATATGCATCTCCTTCTGACACTCCATCCTGTCAAGAGGGCTCATCTGCTGAAGCTTGGGACAAGATTTTTGAAAAACAAAAACATTCTTCTTCGCTTAACTCGTGTTCTTTTTAATTACCCAAACGCTTGGCTGGTTTAATCATTTCGGTTTCAAAGGCACTCTGCGATGTCCGCTGCTTGGAAAATGACTTTTTTAGGGCGTTTGTTTACATTTCTGTGATTCGTAGCAGCTGACTCATCCTGGGTAATAATATCTTGGATAATTTATACTTCTGCTGTAGACCCATTTGATGGTGTTGGTGCTCGCGACCCCGGATGCCTCCAAGGAAAACGATGAAGAACTATTCTGTGGTGCTACATCAGCATCATTAGCAGTATCGTCATCAAGAGATAGAGGCTCCATGTTAGTGGTAGTTTGCCTAACTCCTGTGTAAGCCTTTATTCATACACGCAATAATATATTGTCACTTACCAGTGCATCCTACTTCGTTGGCAACTTTTTTCCGCTCAACACTTGTGAAGTTTTGGTTGCTGTAGTTTTCACCTGCTTTGCCATAGATGCATTTTCTTTTCTCTACCGCCCTGATCAATGTTTCTGTCTCCATTTTGCAGTGAAATGACCTCATAAACAACAAACTACACACAAGATCTCGCGCTCACTCCTCGCTGCCACTGGCACGACGCTTAAAAAAAAATTTTATTGCAGCTGCAAGTGAACTCACATCACATTTTTTTGCCTCGTCTGCTCAGCGTCGGCGTCGCCTCCGCGCCGCCTCCACTCTGGCGCTATTCACAATCTATTTGTAAATAAAATCTAGTGGCGTCAAAAACATGCTTCGACTCCGCATCAGCGAGGCGTCGGCGCCGCATCGGCGTCCACTCTACCAGGGGCCTAATTCTCCATTGGCTAGGGTGGATCGTTATTTTAAAGTTTCAATTTCATAATAAATTAAGTAAGATGTTAACCGCGCTATGCATGCCAAAAGTGCTTTAATAAACTGGATCAAAGTATTCTATTTTTGCTACAGACATTCCAATGTTTATATCATGATCCTGATAAACTCATCACCATCACATAAAGTATCTGTCATATCTCTCATTACGTTTATCTAGGTTTCAAGAGTTACGACTTAATTCTTTTTTTTTTTTTTTTTTTTTGAGAATTTTTGTGTTAATTATTCAAGATTGGTTAATTCCTTTTTCAAGACGTTTTGTGTTAATTGTTCAAGATCGTCACCCTGTTCATGACATGGAGGGGACACCCTTTGAATCACCACACCTGTTAACCCGTGCCGTAGAAGAGACCTCCTTTGAACCGTCCAACTAGTTACATTTGGGACATGAAACTATAGCATAACTTCATTTTACTGTTTTCTATGATAACATTTAGTATCACATTATTCATGACCTATCTAATGTAATACTCTGTCATAGAAGGTGGAAATAGTCCAGTTAACTCATTGTCGTCTGTGGAAACAGAATCAATAAGTCAAAGCCCTTTCTGTATATCCTAAAGCTGAGAAGGCGTTTTAGAAAGGTAACCACCACTGGAATATTGTGCGTGCCTGCAACTACACAGGGGCAAGAAACCAAAAGTGCAAGAGTGGTTTGAGTTGTCTGGGGGGTTATGGTGCCTGACTGACGCATGCACGGAGTTATGACTTCAACATTCATGGCTGGCTTGTCGCACCAGATTGGCGTGGATTGGGAATCAACTTAATTTGAAGCCAAGAGCAATGACTTGCGACTGCAGTGGATAACAGCTGGCACCAAAGTTCTATGGGGTCACTGTACATAATTCCCTAATGACAAGAAGACAGAGCACAAGCGACTGGACAACTTCACCGTAGGGCCAAAGATACACCAGGAAGACAAAGCAGCATGACTGGGTGGCAAATCAATAAGTTTTCTCTATTACATTTTCATTTATGTCATATCATATGCCTAAATATAATATCAGATTGAAACAATTTGAGTAAATGCTTAAGCAAATCTCATATTTTAACAAAAAAGATAAATTATTATTAATGATAATTGACATTAATTAGTCTTAAGCATCTTAAACGATGACCTGTTCTAAAATAATATTAAAAGATATGGTTACGCATACGGCGCGAACCAGAAGATCCCCCTAGATCAAAGTTTATATTTTGTCTTATGACAACTTACAGTTGTGAGTTCAAACCCTACTACAATTTTTCTAAACTTAATGCTACTATTACTATTGGAAAATTATGATTTAAAGCAAATTCATGTTTAGTCGAAACATAAATTGTCAGTATTCTAATTAATTACTTGTATTCTCATGGAAGGAACTAAAAAAAACAAAAAAACTTCTCATTTATTCTCAATTTGCTTACATGGAGGTAAGCTTAGAGAAGACTGTCATTTCTGAACCATTTTGTTATGAAAACAAGTAAATCTTAACTAATCATACAAAATACAAACCCATTGATCTTTTACCTTTTTTGATAATAAAAAAAGAGTTAGCAAATAACACAAACTAAACATATCACTGATTTATATCATGACCTTTCTTTTTCTTAAATGAAGTTTAAGAGTAGCTTGAATTCTTGTCTTCTGGTTTTCTGTGTGTGTAAACTGTGTGTCCAGACAAGGGGGTGTCAGGCTTATACAGAGTGTGTTCATAATAGAGTCAGGGGGTAAAAACCAGATGTGTTTGGTATTTTTTTAAGACTGTTTTGTAAATACGATACATTTGCGTTTCTTATCTTTTCTATCTGAGTAATAGGAACAGTTAGGGATGTGTTGTTATATTTGTGTCGTGTTCTTTTTTCTATATTCTACTGCAATCTATTCTCTCTTTTTCCTTCCCGAGTATTTTATCAATCTTTTTATCTGTCACATTATTATATTTGTTTATCGCTTATTGGTTTCATATGATTTTTTTTTTTTTGTTCGTCTTGTTTTTTGGTGGGTTTTTGTTTGTTTGTTTCAATAATTAACTGTGCATGATTTGAGAACCAGGCCATGTAGTGAGATATTAATGTTTTAATCGCTCTCATTTATTTAGATATTATATGGGCGTTAGATTGTAAATAATTACCTTATAGAAACTAAAGGGTGCAAAAGAGAAGCACCAACTTTAATAAGGTACGACAAAGTTAGCTAGCTAGGAACAGGAAGTATTTTATTCCTTCTTGTACACAATACTAAAGTGCAATACAGAGATACTATTACATTTTTCTATTGGTAAAGCCTTCAGGTAACGCATTTATCCCTATCTGAACATAATTTAGTACAAGCTGTGAATAGTTTAATTTCATCTTTAGGAGATATTTGCTAAAGAGTTTATAATTTATCAGGGATATTACCAACTACTAAATTTATATAATTTCGCTGCACATAATATAGCCCTATTGCAAAGAGGTTCTTTTGTTTGGTTAAAAGAATGTGCTAATACTTTCTTTGGAAATTTTAATAATTTGAATCTCTTTGGGTCTACATTAAGAGAAAAGCTATAGCGTCGACTAGTGATCTGCTTAGAATGGGGTTAAAAGATCAAAGTTTACTGGATTTTTTGGAGAGAGAAAAAGCATAGATCCGAGAAAAACAAGATGGAGAAAGAAGACAGGATGGCAGAAAGAGAAGAAAAACAAAGACAAATAGAAAGAGAAAAATAGAGGCAGATGGAAAGAGAAAAACAAAGAGAGATAGAACAAGTAGCAAGAGAAAAAGATAGGGAAATGGAAGAAAGAGAAAAAGAGCAACAGACAAAAAAAGAGTTAATGAAGATCGCAGCAGAGGCAGACGTAGCTAAAACAGCAAAGTCCAAAGATGAACCACAGAGTACGGCCAAGGCGCTATTGTCAAAGTTGCCTAAACTGTTACCTTTCAAGGCAGAGAGAGAGAGTTGGCCGATAGTTTTTTATGCCGTATCGAAATAAATAATTTTATAAAGAATTGTAACTGGTCCAAGGAAAATAAGTTCATTGCCTTATCAAATCTAGTAATGGACGATACTATTTAACTTTCACAAACGCTCTCAAAACAGCAAAGACTTACCAGCACTTTAAGAAAGCAGATTTAAAACAATATTTGAGTACTGACGATGGTTATAATGAAAAATTCAGGAATGCCATACCACTAGAGAGTGAGAATACCGACGCGTTTATTTCGAAGGTAGAGATGATGTTCGACAGATGGACAGAGATAGCAGGGGTTTCAAAAAGAAATTTTGGAGAGCTGCGAGACTTGGTGATCAGAGACCAGTTGTATAGATCCTTTAATAGTAAGATTGTCACTTGTCTCAAAGAAAGAAGCCTGAAATCCATAGCTGATGTGCGAGATAGTCGAAAAATATAGATCAGCATAGGCCTACCGAGACATGTTGCTAGCAAGAGAAGAAGTATCTATAGCTAATGTAGCAGCAGGGCCTACAGGCAAAGATAGAGGTGCGGGATCTACCGTGAGAGACGACTGGGGTGCGAACGATAAAGTTCGCCCAATGTATAGAAGATTGTAGTCCAGTGGTCCACCAAGAGGTTGGCGCGGACGGCAAAACACAAGCCTGGGGGACCCAAAAGAATAGCACAACGCAGAGTAGACAAGAATGGAGGTTTTCTACAGACAAGCAGAACGAGGATTTCTGTCGTAAAAGAATACTGTCAGACTACAAGAGACGTGGTAATTTCAGTATAGATGCTCCATACCAGACCCATTACCAGTGAGAGAACAATAATTACGGCGAATATAGAAGACGTTTTGGTAGAGGCAGAGCAAACCAGTATGCAGACTATGCTAAAAACTTACCATCAGTATCCACGGCAGCTGCAAACACGCTAATGTCAAAGAGCTCATAGCAGATATTTTTGGGGTCCGTCAACAACATTACTTAAAGGCACGGGTTGTTCTACTGTAGGCATTGACAAATTTTTCTTAGAAGAGACAAATGGACTGGCAACTATGAATGTTGCAAATTATTTGATGGTTCAGTTGCAAAGCTGAAGACAGCAAGAGCACACACGAGGACTCCATTCTTTGCACGCAGAGTGATAGCTTTTGCAAGTACAGATCCAGTTGCTGGCATCATTTTGGGAAACATACCAGAAGTAGATGACAAGTTACAATGCCCGCCAACAAACAAAGATGACGACGATCAGGACAGATGAGATGATGAAAATGATAGTAGAGTGAACAAAACCACCATGCAATACGAGTCTCTTAAGGAGAGACATGGCAGACCTTATGAAGATACTAGCAGAGGCAACATGACAGACGCAAAGATTCAGTGCGGCATGGCAGCAGAGTTAAACCTAGATCATCAGATATTCGAGTGTTTAATTCACGAGAAGCTCAAGCTGAGACTACCTGTTGCCTCTCTTTGGCAATTTCGTCACACCATTCAACGTGTCATCACCCTCTACCTGTTGCCTCTCTTTGGCAATTTCGTCACAGTATTCAACGTGTCATCACCCTCTATGGGTGATGACACGTTGAATGATGTGACGAAATTGCCAAAGAGAGGCAACAGGTAGTCTCAGCGACAATGAAAAGAGATAAAAACAGATTTGCATGGCCAAAGATGATGCCAGATATCAGTAATTATGCCGGGCCATGCCACAGATGCCAAGTTTATGCTAAAAGACTTCAGGGACTGCCAATTGAGCAATCAGAAACAATATCAAGACCGTTCGATAAAATCGAAATAGACATAGCTGACCCACTGAACATCAGAAGAAGCAGTAAAATGTTTATCCTCCCGATGGTGGATGCTGCAACGAGACGGTCGGAAGCAGTCCCACTTCAAGGTATTAATAGAGAAATTGCAGAAGCGCTGTTAAGCTTTTTCTTTAGATAAGGTATAACAAAGCATGTCTTATCTGATAACATTAAGTAGTTAGTGTCCGTTGCCATTCAAGAAGCCATGACTATGATGGGAGTGGAGAGGATGACTTCAACCCCTACCAATCTAAATCAAATGGAATGGTAGAACGACTCAATGGGTCACTGAAGAGGATGTTGAACGAACTAGTGGAGGAGAAGCTTGACGATTGGGATAAGTAGCTTCCTGCAGTTTTGTTTGCTTGAGGGGCGGAATACGTCAACTGGATATCTGTCCTGTAAGTTGATGCTTGATAAAGAAATCTGATGTCCAATAATATTCTAGCAGGATGGATTGCACGAATGGAAAACAGTTCAGAGGAATACATATATTTCCAGAAGTACGTGCGACAATTGCAGCAAGATTCAAGACTACTTGTGAAATAGCGTTAAAGAATGCGGAACAGAACTTGCAGAAGAATAGAGAAAGTAAAAACATGCCAAACAAGTTTCGAGAGTTTAGCAAAGGAGACGCTGTACTTATACTACTACGTAAGAATAGTGACAATAGGTACTAACAATCTATACAGGGTGTCCCAGAAGTTGAGCACCATGTAGGTTTTTATAAAATACATATGAATATCAATTTTATTCATCATTATCATAATAGATGCTCCAATTGTTCACCGTTTCCATCAATACATGCATCAATTCTCTTTATAAAACTGTCTTTTACTCTTTTGAGGGTTTCAGTGATGTTCTTCTGACATTCAGTTATTAAAGCTTGGTGTGCGACTTCTGGGACGCCCTATATGTGCATTACCAAACTCCATGCCATATTCGACTGTAACGAACAACAACTATGTCTGTAAAATTAGCAATAACCTCAGGACGTACTTTGCAAACTTGTTGAAAATGTATACACCAAGAGCGACACCTGCACTGTATGACGGAATATTACAACAAGCATGTCTAGGTTTTGTAGATGAGAAGTGTATGGGTGAATATAATGTAGCCTTGACTCAAGTCTTCCATCGCCAAACATCATCGTTTTAGTTTTCAGCACATAATGGAAAGAACATTTGGAACACATAGAAAAAACACTCAAGACACTGCAGAGAGCAAATTTCACGATCAAAGCTTCCAAAACAACTGTGGGAAATACATACTTTCAATTTCCACGCCACATAATTGCAAGCGGCGAGATCAAGTCAGATGATGCCAAAACACAGAAAATCTTAAATATTAGAACACTTACCACGAAAAAAGAAGTTAGAAAGATACTGGGCCTATTGAACAGTGAAATAGCCAATACTCTTATGTCTTTGACCAAGAAGAACGGTCAAAACAAGATTATATGGCCAGAAGAGTGTAAAAAGAGCTTAAATAAACTCAAGCAAGTATTGACGTCTGAACCGATCCTAAGTGCACCAAGCCTATCCAAACCCTTTTTCATCCAAACAGAAGCGTCAAATTTTGAAGTTAGTGGGATATTTCTCCAGAAGCGCGAAAGTGTTTGATGCCATGTTACAATGTATCTAGAAAGTTGTTAGATTGCGAAGCAATTATGCTATTATTGAGAAAGAAGCCCTTGTGAGAGTCTTTGCTCTTAACACCTTTTCAAAATATCTTTTAATGAAACCTTTTTATATCCAAACGGACTATACATGCTCCATTAACTTTTCTTAAGGAGAATAAAAGTAAAAATGCTAGACTCTGTAGATGGGCACTTTTCTTGCAACAATTTCAATTCAATATACAATATATTTAAGCAATAAATAATGCAGTTAGCGAAACACTCGCAAGAATTTAGTATCCTAATGCACTGTAAAATTCTCTTGTATTTTCTTCACCTTACAAAATGTGTTATACATATGATTGCGCACATAATTGTGTTGATGTTTGATTATATTGAATTTTGTATATTGAAATCCTATCCGATGATGCTAAAGATATTATTTTATTACTTTATGTGATATATCATAATTGTCTATTCGCTTATAATATTACCACATGTTTATGATCTCTGTAATAATTTCTATGTTGCCTACATTGCAAACGGTATTGTTTGGTAATTATGGGAAAATATTGAGCTTGTTATCAACAAATTCAAAACTTTTAAAAGTGGGGAAAATGCATTTAACTATCAGTATTCCAGGTCAATTTTAGCGTCATAGAAATATTGAATTGCACTCTGCCACGAATGGAACTCATGTATTTATTTTGTTGGAAAAACAATTAAATGTCAATTAAGGAAAATTAATCACGTGAGGCTAAATCTTCAGAAAACAGTAAGCTCAATTGTGAGCATTAGTTAATAAATGAGCATAGTTAGTTTACGAAGGCATAGTGGTTAATTCGAGGGAAAAGATTTTAGTTAGTTGAGAACTGAACGCTTCACAAGAAGGGGCTTGAAAGAGAAAGAAATTACTTCTCCATTGGCTAGGGTGGATCATTATTTTAAAGTTTCAATTTCATGATAAATTAAGTAAGATGTAAACGATGATGCATATGCCTAGAATGCTTTAATAAATTGGACTAAAGTATTCTATTTTCCTACTGACATTCCAATGTTTATATCATGATCCTAGTAAACTCTACACCACTACAGAAATAAAGTATCTGTCACAATGTTTATGGAGGTTTCAAGTGTTATGACTGAATTCCTTTTTCAAGAGGTTTTGTGTTGATTATTCAAGATTGCCACCCTGTTCGTGAAAATGACCATATTATTGTTTTGAAAACCTAGCTGCATCATCTTTCTTGGCTTTTTTTTATATTTAATTGAAATAAAAACCCTTGTCTGACAACCTCCAGATTGAATTGTGTTACAGCTTAAGGATGTTGATTTTTCTCGTAATAATTAATTGGATAAATTTGTCAAATTTTATGTTTAATTAAGATCAACACAAGCCCCTTTGGATTTGGCATTTGGAAGTAAAAGTACTGAAAATAACTGATCTTCAGAGTTTGTGGTTTAACATACAGTTACGCAAAGCTATTGTCACAATTACAACAGGGGGTTTAATCAGAGCAGTAATAAAAAGCCTAATGAAGAAAAAATCTTTAAGAAATGTTGCTGACTAAAAACTCAATTTAAACAATCATGTATTTGGCTGTTCTGTCTTGGTTGTAAGCAAATAAGTTTTACATGTATTTAAAAAAAAATGTGTTGGCTGCCAAGATGCACTAGTGAGCACTATGTTTATTAGCTGTATAGTAATATAAATGGGATAATATGTCTATCCTATTATTGCATTTATTGCATTAAACAATGAAAGAAAACAGTAGGGATGCTACTATGAATATAATTGTGATGATCATTTCTTTCATTTCTTCTTTTGCAGGTCAATTTGTTTAATAATATAATGGGGAAGGATCCTACTATAAGGGACTATTTTGATTGGGACAGCCCTATTGTCATCACCATTATAGCGGTATTAGTGCCTAACAGTATTTATCTTACTCTTTTTTAATCTCACTTTTTATTCAATAAATGGCTTTGAGAGCTGAGTCTTTGTTTTCATTTTAGATTTCAGATCATGTTTTACTTTTCCCTTAGTCTTTTTTTTTTTAATATGTGAAGGTAAGAAATGGTTGAAATAAAAGCTACAATGAGATTTTTTGAGAAAAAAAATTATTGGGCATGAGCCCAATAAAATTTCTCCCACTTAGTTTTTTATTTGTGAAGATAAGAAATAAATGAAGTAAAAGCTACAATAAGATTTTTCGGAGAAAAAAAATTATTAGGCATGAGGCCAATCAAATTTGATTGTTTTAGGTTAAAAGACTTGCCCTGCATCTGCAAGGTCACAGGTTTTTTGTCACGCAAAAAGGGCAACAAACTTGAGCCTATTTCTGTTTTATATTCACAGTCTTCATTCTCTAATAAAAAAAAATAAATAAATAAAAAAAACAATATATATATATATATATATATATATATATATATATACTGTTATACCTGCTTCATATTGTTCAGCATTTCTCATCATTTAGCTCCAAATTCAAAATGATGTAAGTTCAAAATGCTTGACTCCACTTGTGAATTAGCACCCAATGAAAGTAACATTAAAAGTCTTATACAATGCAATATCATCCCATTCAGCTATGAGCCTGCTTTGTGTTCTCAGTTGTATTACATAACCCTAACCCATTGCTGTCCTTTAGGCTGTTTTGCATTCTCAGGTGTGTAATATTACCTTAGCTCATTGCTGTCTTTTGCGTTTCTAATTATAGATAGATCGATATATTTTTTTATGCCAAGGCCTAAATTAGATAAAAATATTACAATTTTTAGTCGCAGGCCGACATTGATTAGATTTAAATCCACATGTATATTGAATTAGTGTATAGTTTATTGCAGATGTAGGCTCCTACATCTAGAATTAGATCTAATGGGCGACTATGCTAAACTGTGCTATTGATTAGCTATTTTTGACACAGTTATGCCTTTCAGATCTCCACTTGGCAAAAAAATGTCTGTGATCAAACAGAATCGAGTTGAAAGAGGACCAAACATTTATTTTTATAAAAAATTCAAGTATGTGGCCTGAGTTAATAATATAGCCAGGCAATTTGCAATTTTCTGTATTGAAAACAAATTGAAGATTGCCTGAGCAGTAGATTGCTTAGGACTGAAACCTAAAATGTTACATTTAAGGCCCTACCTCCATTATAATAAGATTCGTGGTTTTGCAAAAATGAAATTAGTCACTTTGTTTCATTGTTTTCACAATCATTAAATTTTGAAAGGCCATAATCATTCCTTGCTGAAAATCCCATAAACGTTGTACTGATACCATCAATCACTTTTTTGCCCTTCTGGCTGAAAGTCTCTCATGTTGAATTTAAAAATTTTTACAGATGATTGGTGAAAATTACTGAGAAATAAATGTTGGCAAAAGTTCCTAAATAGTATTGAAGTAAAGTTCCATAAACTATTCATAACCTCGTGATTTTTTTTCCTCAGCCCCTGGTTCACTTTGTATGGATGTATTGGCTGTTAAGGGTATTGGACATCCGAGCCACTGGTGGGAACCTTAAGGAAGCCTTTCCTTGTTTGGCAAAGCAACAAGACACAGATAAAGAATGCTCACGCATCATCAACACTGATGTGATTGAAGGAGAGGATGAAGATGTTGCCGAAGAGAGAAGCCGAGTGGAGAAATTTACCTCCAATGATACTGTGGTAGGGTTTTGCTCTCTAGACATATTTCCCTTACCCAAGAGATGCCACTGGTATTAGCAATCTTGCCATGAACTTAGTAGGGGCTTTGTAGAAAGTTCCTTGTTATCTCTGGATCGCAGGCTGAGGTCTCCATGCAGTATATAATGAGCTCTATGACAGAAACAAAAACTTCCCTTAGTCCAATTCCCACCTTCAACTGGTATGAAACACTTATGCATCTCACAAGAAACTGTCATGAGTTATCTAATTATAATTTATGGTTATAGATCATTTGTTTTGACCAAAACACAGGAATGAATCGAGAAAGAAAGAGTAGGTCTACAGCAAATATGATTTTTGAAATTGATTTTATTTCAATTAATCTAACCTAAAAAAAATTCTTAGAATGATGCTGTGAACGATATAGAGTAAGAAATTGAGGAAAACACTTTGAGGCCTCTTTTGAATATTTGTTTTTATGTTATAAAAAATGTAATCTTTGAATGATCTGCAGCATTTTCTTTCAGATTTCAATTGTTGAGATCATTTAAGTTGAATCATGCAAATTGTTGTGAAGAAAAAAATACATTGAAAGTACATTTTCCATCTTTAGAATGCATTTTTAAAAGTTGAAACACCCAAATCCCTGCACAGAGTTGTCACATCTTTATTCCACATCTCCTAGTTGCAAAATTCCCAGAAATAATTTTATTTGAGTCATCATTGGATTAACAAATGACATTTAGGCTTGTGGCAAAATGCAATTATTTAAGAATCACTACATTTTGTAACCTAGATGATTTTCATATTATAGTAATGGTTTAATTAATGTTTGTGTGAAAAAGGGGGGAAGTTTGATTGGCCATAATTTGTTAGCTGAGCTTGATAACCTTGATGTACTATATTCTGAAGAGAGCTGTGTTTTGTTTATGTGGGCTTGATGAGAGACAAACCACTTGTGTTTGAGAGCTTGTAGATCTAATTATTGTAGAAGTTAAATTGCTGTTCTGAAACTGTGCCTTATTCAAATTAATAAACTGTTCGTTCAATCTGCTGGATGACTTGGAGTAATTTGTGTTCTTTATCCTATCCAAAAGAGCTCATTGTCTCAGGCATTGCTCAAGTTGATCTATAACTAAGCAGCACTAAGCTATTTATGACAGATATGATGCATTGAAAGTATGGCTACTTATTTGAATATTTTAAGACATTTTCTAAACGTAACATAAGGTACAAACTTTTAAACACAAAGTGATAAAAAAGTGATTTTTCCATTTTTTTCAATTAACAATAAAAAAAAAATTACTGTGGGGAAAAACATTGAAAGGAAGCATGTGGCTTGCTTATGAAAATAATAAAAATCTTCATATATGTTCTAATCCTGGGGGAATGTGATTTAACAACTTTTACGAGAGCTAGTGAAAACATGATCAAGGCTCAGATGTGATTAACCAAGAGAGAGTTTTTTTGTGCAGTTACAATGTTTACAACATACAGCTCTTCAGTGATAAGGCTGGTGGTAGTGGCTTTAGTACATACTATGACAATTCCCCTTTTATTGAATAAAAAGTGTACTTATTAACTTTACGTGTGAAATGGATCTAAAATTAAGATGGAACATAATTCATTTTCACATCTAGATAATCCAGTTGAATTAAGTAATTATGAGTTATAACCATTTTTTTGTATGTATGTACATGACATTAAAAGTAGTAGGCCTATAGATAGGCTAGGTTATTGGTTATTTACAGCATCTTTTATTATTATTGTTGTAGAGATTAATAATTAAAGGTGTATTGTGTGACCACAGATGTAGTTTATGTTGCACTTTCTCTATTTCAATCAGGCATTATTATGGCTTTGTGTGAGTAGTGATTGCAGTCTACAGCGTTAGTTTTGGAGGTGTGGCCACATTTTGTTTTATAATGAGAATTTCGTACTAGAGGTGAATCCCTACATGTTTGAGTGTCAGCTTTCTGTGTGTTAGCTGTGAGATTGCAGCAAGTCATGGCTGGGGGGCCTGCCACTGTGCTTGCTCTGAGTGAGCTTATCCTTGTTGAAGTGGCTGTTTGGATTCATCTTGTCATTGTCAGAGTGGACAGGATTGTAAATATCACTACTACCCGGAACTGGTGCTGCAGGTGGTGATTTATCATGTCTGATAAAGCATATGTTGTGCCTGTACATAGCTTGATCACTGTCTGTGTTAATCCAGTATGATCGAGTTTGGTGTTTATCGTAGATTCTGCCCTCAATCCACTTGTCCTTGAGCTGAACCCTGACCTTTGTCTCCTCTCTCGAAGTCTTATTTGTACGGCTTGGCAAACAATGTCGATCACATAATACTTTTTGCTTTTGTTGCCTTTCCTCAAGCTCTTGTCTCGCCTTTGCTGGTATGGCAGGTTTCAGGTTTATCTTCAGGGTTGGTCTGTTGTTAATGAGTCTTCTGTTAAATAGCAGCTGAGCATGGTGTTTCTGTATTGCAGGATTGCGATGTTTGGATCTTTAAATTTTTTCATAACATTCTTAATAATGCCGACAAATCTCTCAACTTGACCGTTTGCTTGAGGGTATAGCGGATTAGTGATTGTAAGGTGAAAGTCCCATTCTGTAGCAAACTCGAAAGTTCTTGACTATTAAATGGCATGTTGTCTGCAATTACCTGTTTCGGTATACCAAGTCTAGCAAAGATGGTTTAAGTACTGTAATTATTCTATGCGCAGTTTATTAAAAGGTTTTGTGACTTCAGGGTATTTAGAGTAGAAGTCAACGTATAGTAGGTAATCATGACCTTTGAGAGTGAAAACATCCAGGCCTTGCGTTCCACTGCCGACAAAGGTTCTTTCTGTTTGCTGTTGCAATATGTTTGACAGGTAGAGCATCCTTCACATAATCTTCAATGTCTGTGTTGATTCTTGGCCAGTATATATGCTTTCTTGCTCTCTTTGTTTCCTTTTCTCTATTCCTGCGTGAGAACTGCAGTATGTGAAGCATTTCATTTCTCATGGTTTTCGGTATTACAGTTGTTGTACCTTTTGGATTAAATCTCTCTGTATTGAAAGTTCCTCACTGTTTGTGGGAAAAGTCATGAAGATTTTCCCTGAGGTTGTTTCTTTTTGCTGGGAAACTTTCTGAGATTTGTTTATTGAGATCCTGTAGGTCTATGTCTCTAGAAGTTTCTGCTTCTAACTCTTTTAATTTTAATCTTTGATATTCCAGCTGTCTCTGATTTGATTAACATATAGATGGATGTCTTTTTCTATTTGTCATCCACTTTTTTTTTTTTTTTTGAGGTACGCTTTGGAAAGCATGTCACTAATGAACATATTTTTTCCTTCCTTGTAGCTCAATATGATGTTGAACTTGTGGAGGCGAATCAACATCCTCTGCAATTGCAGAAGTGATAAGCAAATGGGTTTGTTGAGTATTGCTTCTAAAGGTTTGTAATCAGAAAGAACTGTGACATGTTGTTCATAAGGCAGGTTTTCACATCGTTTTAACCCAAAGACAACTGCTAGTAATTCTTTTTCAATTTGTGCACATCTTGATTTAGCTTCACTAAGGAATCTGGATGCATACACGATCGGTTTTACCCTTTGTCACCACTGCTTTCAATCCGAATTGTGAGCTGTCACATTCCAATCTGATCTTTTCATTAGGATTAAAATATCCTAATATTTTTTTCTGATGTCAGAGCGTTATTTATTTCCTCAAAAGCTTGTTCTTGTTCATGCTCCCATACAAACTGTTTGTCTTTTTTCAGTAGTTTTCTGATGGGTTCTGAAGTTGTGGATAGGTTAGGTATAAATTTTGCCATATAGTTCACAGTACCTTAAAGTCTTTACACTCTTTTTTTATCTTCTGGTGGTGGCATTGCCGTGATGGCTTTTACTTTCTCTTTATCTGGTTGAACTCTATCCTGGGTTAGCTTGTATCCAAGAAAAATGATTTCCTCAACTATCATTAACCCGTTTACACATTCAGTTGGAACATGAACTTTCCTTATCACACCTTTGCGTTCCATGTATTTATGTTCGTCTTTCAGTTTTTTTTGTTGTATTGCCACTGGAATCTTTCTAGGCGGGAATATGACTGGTTTGACCTTTCTATCAGTTTGGATTTTGTATGGTTCTTTCAAACATCCAAGTCCATCAAATACTTTATTGGCACTGGCATGGTTTTTATAAGTTCTAATTTCTTGGCTTATCTGTAGCCTAATATTGGCGTTAGATGCTCTTCTTCTACAATAAAGAACTCAAGGAGGTGCTGCAAATATAAGCCTTTTTGGGATATTTGCAATGAAGCAATTCCAAGGGAAGTAATACTGGTTTCTTGATGTCTATATCAAAACTTGAATTATTATCCTTTGGTAGCAAAAAGACGCGAGCACGTGTTTACGTAGTTTACTAGATCACCACTGTTGATCTATTTTTAATACACATATGTAGCTCTTTATGTCTACTTTTCTACAAAGTAAAAAAACTTGCTTGGTCTTAATAAATGACTTGGTAATTTCTGACACCATATTATAACCCTGTCGGTATGTTATTTAACAACTTTCCCGAGAGCTAGTAAAAAAAAACACGACCAAGGCTCGGATGTAATCATACAAGAGAGAGTTTGACTGTGCAGTTAACAAGCTAGAGCTTGTCAGTGAGAAGGCTGGCTGGTAGTGGCTTTATTACATACTATGACAATATATGCAAAATTTATATTTTACATTGTATATCTTTTTAGTAGATGTGTATATACCTAACTTCATACATGGACAAGATCAAATATATGACAACTGCTAGAAAGACTCGAGATTGCAAATGAACTAACTTTTAAAAGAAATTAGACGATAATGAAACATTGTGATACTGTTTTACTTAAAGTCTTTATCACATCTATAAAAATCTCGAGAAAAAATGGTATAAGCGAAACAGAATAAAAGGGTAAATATTCATCTAGCATATAGATGATGTTTTGTCCATGAATAATGTTTATAGTGTAAAAAGTAAAGTAGGACCCATGCTTAGTCCAAGCATTGGGGAACCAGGAGTAGGGTCCTGATTGTTCTTGACATACAGCATTATGAGGTAGTTTGCCATTGCTTTCCTTGCCGCCTTTACTATCGCCAGGTCTTATGAGACCTAACTTCCCATTCAGTGCTGAGTGGACACAGAAGAGCATTGAAAAACTGACTTGGCCGGGATTGGGATTCTAACCCTGGACCTTTGACTTGGTAGCCGATTGCTTTACAATATGTGAGCTACCGCTCCTCCTATTTATGGTGTAGTTGATTTTATTCCTGAATTATTTAACATTTTGAGAGCCTATTTTTTCAATTGAGATATCATATATTATGGTTATATTCAGAAGGGAAGGAAAAAAGGGACATGATCATAGATGAGATCAGGAATAAGGAAGATTTTACACGAGTACAGAAGGCGGTCCAGCAGCCTCAGCAAGGTCAGTGGACAAATTGGGACACTGCCATACTGCCCTAACATGGAATGATATCTGGCTCATGGCGCCTCTGAGAATAAGCTTCCTCATCAGGTCCGTCTATGATCTCCTACCCTCAAATGCAAATCTGGTGCGATGGGGAAAGAAAGATAGCCCTACATGCCCACTGTGCCAAGGTAGGCAAACTACAGAGCATGTACTGAGCTCGTGCAAAATAGCGCTCTCACAAGGGCGATACACGTGGAGGCATAACAGAGCACTTCAACAACTTGCCACGGTCATAAGCACAGCTAAAGGGGAAATCCACCTCTCTTCAAAAAGCTCAACAGTATTCACCACAGAAGGTGGAGTCAAAAAATGGTACGGAGGGTCGATCATAATAAACACCGATGGAAAAGGTCTGCTCGACGGCTGCGACAATTAGGTGGTTTCAGCAGACCTCCCTGATTGGGAAAGACACCCTGATGTTATCAGAAAAACAGTACTAAGGGCTGACGTCGTGATCCATTCTGCTTCAACACAACAAATTATCATGGTGGAACTAACTGTCCCCTATGAAAGCAGAATTGAAAGAAGCCCATGCCTTCAAGGAAAATAAATACCTGGACTTGACAAAAGAACTAAAAAAATATGGCTATGAAGCTAAGGTAATGCCAGTAGAGATTGGCGCCAGATGATTTATGGGTTCTTCAGCCTATGGTCTTCTAAGCAAACTCTCCATATGTGGCAATAGGAGAAAAAAAAGCCCTAAGGCTACTAGCCGAAACAGCTGAGAACAGGTCTTGCTGGATATAGAGCAGAAGGAATGAAAGGTTGCTTCATAAGGATTAAAAATCCCTTATGACAGGGCATCCAGTTGGCCGAAATGGTTAGACGCCGGATTTGTAACCAGATGTACCAGGGTTCGAATCCCTGGCAAGCAACGAAAAGCAGGACGAAAAAGAAGTTGGTAGCAGGGAGGCATCTGGGAGTCATGACCTAGATGTGGCCAGGCCTGCTTAGAGTGTCAGGAGTTACAGGGCCGAAACATTTGCTGTGAGGGGGGTTTATTCTCTGAGGAATCCCTGCTACCTAGCTCCCTAACAGTTTCTTACTACTTTAAATTATGGTTCAGAGAGATCTGTGTTGTACAATGACTGAGATTTGTGTTTTAGAAAATATCCCCATGCCTTGCTACAGCAATTTTTCACTCTGTTGGATAGCCCATTCAAGAATTTTGAGCCAAGTAATATCCTTCTCTCAAATTGAGAAACTTATGACCGTTGACTTACATTGTTATTTTTCAAGAAAAGTCTTGAGATCAGATGGATCATGATTAATTTATCTTCAGACCTGTCCAAGGGAATTGCTTAAGCTTTCTAATCTTTGACTGTATGCCTTTCCATTGGCAGGCTGTAGCTTTCACCAAGCAGCTGCGTAAGACATTTACCAAAAGAGTGGGAGAGAGTGGCCCTTGCAAGAAGCGCAAGCCAGAGCTGGAGAAGACTAAAGTTGCTGTGAGAAATTTGTCTATCGGTGTATACCATGGAGAAGTTCTGGGATTATTGGGACCAAATGGGGCAGGAAAGAGCACAGCTCTCAACATGATAATAGCTGAAACAGCACCAACTAGCGGCAAGGTTTGTATGAAGGCTAATGATAGAAAATGAAGTTTTTTCTCTGTTCTTAGGATATTAATACAGCTGTTAGCTGTGGCATTTAAGATTCTCTAATGTCCCTCCCCATTGGCCTTTTTTTTCCCCTGTGATGCAGAAAAGTCATGGGGTCAAAGACCTGCAAGCAGGTCTAGTGAAGTGTGCAACAAAAGTTTGACTATTTAAGGTTTTTATGTTCTTCAGAAAATATTACATTTAATATCGACAAATGTTTTTTCTACGTAAAAATTTAGAAGATCATAGGACAGAATCACCATCAACATTACGATAGTGTGGGTAATATATAAGGGAGATATAGTAACTTTAAGAAAGGTCTCATTATGTACTTTTTCTTTCTCATCACCTCTTTTAATCATAAATTTAAATATGTTTGCGCCCTATGAATTTGTTTAAACATAAACCATTGTTTAGAGACAGTTTTAAGTTTACAACTCACTCAATCGCATCTGTGAGATTTTTTTCAATTCAGAATTATATGAATTTGATGGGTCATGCAGATAAGTATTTGCACAATACAGCATTGAATTGTACCTTGTCCTATATCTTACCACTGGGCTTATTTTGTATTAAAATACCACAGTCCATACAAGGCTGCAAAAAAGTAAAAGAGACCGTACTAAAAGTTTTATATACATGGGAAGTTAGAAATAAATCTTGGTTTTTTACACTGAGGGAAAGCGCTATCAATAAAAGTTTAGTTGTGAATTATTATAATATGAATTATTGTGGGGTTAAAATAGTTTATGAATATCAAATAAAAGCAAGGAATGAGATTTACTCTGTTTTGCGCTATTTAATAATCTGTATGTCTATTTGATGAGCAGCTTCCTCTTGCATTCTGTGATGTTTCAGTACAATGCCTAACAGAATATGTAAATCTGTGTGTCTATTCTGCAACGTCAGCTCGATGAGCTGAGAAATTTAGAATAGAGTGGGAAGAAATGTTCCTTTTTTGTTTGGAGATTATGATTTTCGAATTTAATCATATAGTCTATCTGATGCTCAAGGCTTTTATTCATGTCTGTGGTGTCTGATACCAAAATCTTGTATGAAAACTAGGCAAACATTACACCATCCAGCACGATTTTGGGCTGTCTTAAAAAGAGATTTCAAACTTTTAAAAAGGATGGCCATGGATGCAAGAAAAATGTGTCTAGATATCACAATTCTCACCATATTCCCTAAGTTGCTCATTATCTCTCAAACTTAACCTAGGTTGTAGTGTCTGGGCACAATGTACGGGCCAACACTCTGTCTGTGCTAGAAATGCTTGGCTACTGTCCCCAACATGATGCTCTCTGGGAAACTATCACCTTGGAGGAGCATGTGCGTTGCTTTGCTGCAGTCAAGGGAGTTCACCCCAGCCAGTTGGAGGAAGTCATTGATTTGTGGGTTTACCCAATTCACACCTACAAATTTATTTTTTTCTTATATGTAGCAAGCAATTAAATATAGTTTATTTTTATGCTTGTTTGATATTTGCTGACCAGTTTTATAATAAACGTAAAGAAAACGAATACATCAAAAAATAATTCAATCACATTTATGGCACCATGTAGCCTATTTGTAATGTGTTAAATGAATTAGATTACTCATTAAGTAGCTCCATTTCAAACTTTTTAGGAATTCTAAAACAGTTTAAGAATCTCCCTAAGAAATGTGTCATCAAAACCAAAGAGTAAAACAAGTTTTGACTTCAGTCAAGGGCATTGCTTCTTTTCTCCTAGCTAACTTTGCTCTCTTTTGTTATTTTGCAGTGAGTATTGTTAGACTGAATTTTTTCTTTTTTGGGTGACTTATGTTTTTTTTTTTGTTTCCTTGCTTTAGGTAAGAAAGACTAAAAGTGAATAGATAAGGTTTAAGGCAATAGGTGGAATAAAGACAAAATTGGATGGGAAAGTTAAGAAACGAGGAGGCAGCAAAATAGGCAGACAGTAGTAACAGCACAGAGACAGGCAAAGGGAATGTGATTCCAACAATTTCTTCCTCAATGCATCTTGTATAATATAATTGTAACCGTATCATCATAACCTTTATTTCAATGTTATAATATTTACTTATATCCAATATTTCACTTTCTGATTTCATTTTTTGTTTTTCAGTTACATTAACAGTTTGAAAATAGGACAACATCGGAAAAAATTTGCCATGAATCTTTCAGGAGGCACCAAAAGAAAGGTATGGCAATGCTCATTGTCCGTCATTGCGAGACACCATACTGGGTCAGAAAAAGGCCTCTATTTTGGCTCAAAGTGTGACCAGCATTGTAATGATTCAAGAGAATGTTTTTGGTTGGATCTGAATGAAATTCGGTCACCAATCAGAAACTGTCAATCTAACCATGTGTAAAACTGCAAGTTTCTATCTCTGTAAAAACAGCTGAAAACGTTTATTACTTGGAGGATCCAGCTGTCCTTTGACAAGGAGAGAGATTGTTGTTTCTTCTTTGATCTTCTAAATTTCAGGAAGCTGTGTAAAGTACTTTTTGCACATGCAAAAACATATGTGTCTAACTTGACTTAAATTTTGATCACATAGCACTGGCCATAAGCCCGGACTGGTTTGCAAGGCCTTGCCTCACTACAGCCAGCACATTAGCAGTGCATGACTGCAAGGTGTGATTTTATTGGTAACTTAGTAAGAATCAGACACTGCATGTCTGCAGCACAAAGGCGACAGTGCATTATCAGTGCCGTCCTCATGGTACAGCCTAATCCAAGCTCACAACCATATTTGTTTATTGATATGATGGGGTAATAGGTCAGAATGGGGCCTTTGGATTTATGTTTAAAAATGTATTTGGCACTGTCATGTATTCAATTTTTTGCAAAAAATGTAGGCTTAGCGTGACAGTTGTTCTAAAGAATATTTAAATCTAATGTTCATGTTAAATGAGTGAGGCCTAATAGATTCTGATTTTTAGACTTACTGATCCTGTATGATATCAACCAAGTTTACGCAAATTTGCTGTGAGTTATTGAGTTCTGGATGTTATCCAGTATTTTTTCTTATTTATCCACCACTTCCTCTTTGACCTTCAATTATTTGTTACACACTCGTCATACAGACGTTTAAATTGGACTATTGAGGGAAAATTTTGTTTTAAAACATAACTTTATGATATGCCTTTAACTTCATAGATCTATATTTGCTTTGCCTTTGTCTCCTCTTTAACCTGTTAACCTGCCCTGTTCGTTTTTATGCTCCAAGGCTTCATGAAAAGTATGGATAGCCTAACATTATAATATCACTCACAGCCAAGGTATATGTACATTTATGAAGATTCCAACAAAGTCCGTCAGCTTTGAGGGTGTTGGTGGTACATATGGTAGCAAATTGGCCCTGGGATCTGCGGGGACCCTTCTGTTGAGAAATTGAGCCTTGCCACTGATGCCCTGGCTTGACGGAAGGCCTGAAAACCTGAGATTATCCTGTTGTAAACTAAAACCAAACCAAACCTGTCAGCTTTAGCGGTTATAATTATATGTATAACTTGTATATAACTGGGACTGACCTATCCTCGCAGTTTTGGAATAAAAAGTTGTGAGAGTTACAAAAGGCTATTAAATTGAGAGGAGAGGAATGGCAAAACACAGATGTAAATTTCTATGTCTTCCTTGCAAGAAATTGTTCCAACAACTAGTGGATTTGCTTACTTGGCTACTCAAACAGAAAATCGTTCATACCCCTCATTTACATCCCACTCAAGTCAGATACTTCCATTTAAAAAATCAAAGCTCAAGAAAACATGAAATTATTCGGAATATGAAATGGATAATGTTTTTTTCATTTTTCTCAAAAATGTCTTTACTTTCACTCTTATTTTTTTTTATTATACTGCTTTTAGTGTGCTTAATACTTTACCTACATTTTGAATTTGAATATAAACATTAATAAAAACATGATATGCAAAAATAAGGGAAATTTTGTGATTGTGTTTTGCTTCTACAAATCATATATATATATATATTAAAAATTGCTGGAAAAGTAAGGGGGTTAGGACATTTTTTATGGTGCTATTAGATTTACCATGTCTTTTTCCCACTAGGAGCCAAGTGTCATTCCAATATTCAAACAAATAACTAAGAAACTAATCAGTGATATTTTACCTCAAATAGTGATTTTTAAGAGACCATTATTTTTTACAGAAAAAAGTCTCTTTTAAGCCATATATATGCATAAAGGGTGGTGCACAAATTATACAACTTCAATTTAACTTTACTTATATTATAAATGGTTTTTTAAAACTCAAAAACCATAAAGCTTAGAATAAAAAATGTTATCACCCTGACACGAATAATCAGACCAGTCTTCTAAAAAGAAAAGGAAAGGCTAAGCTCTCCTTGCTCTTAGCCTTGCAAAGAATGAATATGAAGCTTTTTTTTTTTAAGCTTATATACTAGTTTGATTGCAAATTTGCTTTTTTTTAGATTTTACTGAATAACACAATAATCACATGCATGCAAGTTAAACTTAAGCAGTTAAATATTTCTATAATCTTAACAAATATAGATTTGTGGTAGTTTCTATAAGTTAAACTTGTTTTTCTATTTTCATTTGTAAAAAAATCCAAGAGTGATTCGGTTGAGTTTTTTTGGGTTTTTTTTTTTTTGCACATTTTTAATTTACTATTGTTAGTTCAAGTTTGAGCTTTCCACCATGGCCCTAACCTGAAGGAGGTTTAAAAGAAAAGGTCTGAGATCACTTTTTAATGGACAGACTTTATATCTTCCAAAGAAAAAATCATGAGAGTCACACACTGAGCTTCAGCTAAATGCAGACTATACGAACAATATCTGTCAAAGTTTCAACACTATAGAAATACTACATTTCATCTGGCTATAGCAGCTTGTAACTGAGCTGTAGCAATGGCTTGATAGCACCAAAATAAGGTTCTTTCATGTAATCTCCTCAAAACACTTTACTTCCACTTCCCCCCATCCACTGCTTCAAAAGTATTTCTATCTCTACCTTTTTTTATTTGCTTGCAGGCAGTGACTTTTTCAACCTATTCTTTTTTCCATTTTATCAAGTCTACTTGACAATAGAAACATTTTGAATCAACTGTGATCTCAAAGAGTTAAAATGACTTACGTGTTACTAACCCCATTTTAAATAGACAGTTTTTATACTGGTAATGCAAGAAATATAAGAATGCTTGCCGTTGCATGTATTCATCAAATGCTAATTTAGATAAGCTGTATGGTACACCCTTGTTGCACAATACTATTTTTAGGTTTTTTTCCGAACTTGAATAGTGACGCTAGCCACTACTAACTGTTGCACGGTCAAGGCTACTGAGGTGTTTCTATTAGATCTATATAAAAAAAGTCAGACTGAATAGAAAATTAACAGCTCTAGAAATTAGATTTATTATTGCACAGATTGATTCGTCCTTTATGATTTTTTATTGACTCTAAAGTTTTTCCATAATGTATGATCAGA
>BLXT01006392.1:1764547-1775164 GCA_019648995.1 Plakobranchus ocellatus | reverse complement strand
TACTAGACCTCACAAATATGCTTAACTGTTAGGAGACATTTTTTTTTTATTTTATAGACTCAATATGAATGGACACAATTTTAAATTTTGAAAGTTTGTTTGTGTGAAGTGTAATGAAAAGAAAGTGTAGTTTAAAACCATTTTAAAATTGAAAATATGAGTTACTCTAAACAGGTTGCTTTGAGGTTGGATAAGACATTCGATTTAAAGTCATTGAAGAGCAGTGCTATTTTTTAAAAAGTGTGGCTACTTTCATCTGTAGCAGCATATTATAACATATTATAACAGTTTAGAAATGGATAATGCTTCTTAACACACAATGCCATTGAAAAATGTCTTGTGACAGGAACATGTTTTAGAGTAATGCTTTATTATTATTAAGTATGTCCTAAATGATTTTTTTTCTACTGCTCTCTGTTTTTGTTTTCAATGATGAGGGCTGCTCATATTGTTGTATTCCTATGATCTCTTTTGTTAGCAGTATATCACATCTTGTGAAAAAAGTATACTCTTAAATAATTGCATATTTCAGTACTGCTATTGTCATCAATAAGACTATTTATTGTGATGATTACTTACTTTTAGTTAATTTAGAACTGAAAAAAAAATGTTTATAATTCATCATCATCATGGTGAATCGACCCTGGACATTACCTCCCTCATATCGTCTCTAAAGTTATCTTCTTTTGGACTCATCTTTCAGCCTGCAACACAGTAGTTCTAATGTATTCTTCTGTGCCTTTCAACCATCTTCCTTTAGGGTGTCTTTTACCTTGTTTTCCTTCACATCTGCCCTTCATAAAAAGTTTTGTAATTGAGACATGCCTTTTTACATATCCAGAGCATTAAGTTTTTGTCTTTTATTTCAAAGTTCTGATGTTTTCATGCCTATTTTTCCAGTACTTCAGCTTTGTTACTTTATCTGTTCACAATTTCTGGTGTTATTTTACCTTCACTGTTAATTTAAGCTCCAAGTGAAATCATTGACATTTTCCAGTATTTTACCATTTAGTAAAATATTAGATTTTAATTTGTATCTATCTATCTGTATCCATTATTTTAATTTTTTAGCAATTGAGATTGAGTTCGCTCTCTTTGAATTAAACTATTTATTCCTTTGGATATCTTTGATATAAGAACTGTATCATCTGGTATCTTAATTCGTAAATTGCTTTTCCATTCACTTTAATTACATCATATTTTGGGCTCATATTA
This sequence comes from Plakobranchus ocellatus, assembly GCA_019648995.1. Lineage (NCBI taxonomy): Eukaryota > Metazoa > Mollusca > Gastropoda > Plakobranchidae > Plakobranchus > Plakobranchus ocellatus. The sequence continues at coordinate 1,773,949 of BLXT01006392.1, read as the reverse complement.
TACTTCGTATAGAATTTGAATAAGGTGGCCAAAAGTATGCATCCTTGTGATATTCCTGTGCTGTACATTGAACAATCAGTAGGCCCTCTCTCAATACAACAGTATCTTATTGATTTCTTTTAGGTCTGTGATTTAATTTTTATAGTGTACATTCATTTCTTGTAATATTTCAAATATATTTTTGTCAAACACAATCAAAGGCAGGAATAGTCAATTAAGTATAGACATAAATCGCTGTTGTTTTCTCGTATTTTTTTTCAGTCAATGTTCTGATATTAAATATTTCATCTCTTGTTCCACTAGAGACATATCCAACTTGGGTTGGAATGACTTCTCCATGCACAGTTTTTTCCAGCCTTTTTGAAAAATTTGTAATATTACCTTACTGGCATGACTGATAAGTCCTATGGTTATTTAATTTATAATTTAAATTTTATTTTCACAGGCACTTACAACAATCAATACATGGTGATTGATCTTAAACAGATCAAGCTAGGCACTGTCATTGCAGACAATGCTTTGTGGGTGGCTGAGCAAATCCCAGGGCTTGTTGTAGCAGATGATCTAACTCCAATACTGCGAGCAGGTTGGTTTGATTGACACATATGTTTTACAAACTTGGAAACATTTACATTGTCTGAAATGCATTGAAAAATTTTTAGAGAAAGACGTTTCATCGTGATATGTACTTTTTTTAGCCTTTGGTGCCAAATCTTTACCCCTTCTAAAATAAAGTTGCTGAAAAAATTTTTGATAGCTTTATTTTAACCCTTGCAACATTTTCTGAGTCTGGATGTCCTTGATCATCATAATTATCATTGACTGGCTTTAAGCTAAAGGTTATAGCATTCTCCAACTTGGTCTTTGTCTTTTGCCATTTTGACCTCCTTAATAACTAAAATCATTTTGAAACACATTTCTCAGCCTTCAGAGGTAACCCCTGGTATTGTTAATGGGACTTTTAGTTAATTTTACAGAGGAAGAGCACGATTCTTATGAAAATGTTTCTGATTTCATTTACTAACTCATCATAGTGGTTTGAAAGCATTAAAGTGTTTCTAGGTTTAAAGCATTGTATGTTCATGTGCCCTTGCTTTCCATGCTAACAGAGGGTTGCTGGCATGTAGCTCAGCTGTATACTTATTAATAGATAAAAAAAGGGCTTGTTAAACAAACTCATGAAAGGCGTCCCAGCTAGCTCTGCTTCTTTTTTTATTTTAGTCCATCATTCAAGTGGCTGAGATCAGTAAAATCCCACTCTGTATTGTTAACATAATTGTCGCCACTTTATTTGAATTTATCAAAAGCAAGCAGAAAATTCGAATTATCCAAAATTTTGGAGCAGGGACTTATTTTTTTTCCATTTAAAAAAAAAAATGGACAACTTTTAGAAATCTTTTGTTGCAATTATATTATTCAGTTACTGAATTAACTTTTAATGCATTTCATTCATCACTTTTCAAAAATCCATGCATTAATTATTTTACACTCCTTTGTTCCCAAAGGATATTTTGCATCCTATAATGTCCCATTCTTTGAGGAGATTTACAACATGAGTGGATATCCAGACATGGCAAAGAAGCATGGTTCCGATTTCACTTACCAACTAGCTCCAAGGGCAAAGATATTTCGACGTGATCAGGCAAAAGTGAAAGATTTAGCCACAATGAAAGCCATTATGCGATACAATGGTAAAATAAATACATTTTGATACAAATTGCTCAAGATTATTCTTTGATAAGGGCATTTGTCACAAAAAGAAAAGGAACGTTAATAATTGCAAGAATTTTATTTACTTCTTTGTAGGTTCAAAGAAATGTATGTGTCTTTTTTTGTATTTGAGTATAACATATATGTACATTTTGAGTTATGGATTGAGCAGTAAGGATTTCTTTGCTTTTTACTTCACTTAAAAAGGAATTATATTTTTTATATAGATATATATTGAAGAAAATTAAGCAAATTGATCTTTTGTGTTTAACATAAATGCAAAGAGATGCATCAACAATAAAGTAATTTCTTCTAAAGATCACTAGGGACAAGAAGTTGATAGTTCAAAAATAAACAAGGACTGTTCAAAATGCTTATAAATAGGAATATCCCATTGAAGTAGCATAATTTTAAAAGAAAAGAAATTACAGTAGATAATTTGTTGAAAGTATCAGTGTAATGCTAGGCTCCTTTTTGCTGAAATGCAATTCATTCTGTTGAAAGTAAATGGTATCATTGTAATACTAGGCTTTTTATTGCTAAAGCGGAACTCATTTTGGTTGGTTTAAAAAAATACACTATATCAAGGCTCTTTTGGCAGCTGATATAATGAAGTATTTGGTCAGAAAAAAAGTTAGCACCAATTTGAGCAGTTTGAAAAAAATTAAGTAATCTTTGAATGCTGCCGTAAAAAATTCAAGAGCAGTATTGTCATGCCTACCTGTCATTTAACTTTTTCCACGATCTAGATAAATATCATTTTGCACTCTGCTGCTTAAAATGAAAAGTCTCCTAAGCATCTTTGACATGCAGGTATTGACCAATAAAACTGCAACACTTGAGCAACCTGACAGTGTTTGACCATGTGTGGGTTACATAATATATATGATACTGCCTTTCAAATGGCAGAAGCGGTCAACTTTCAGCTGTTGCCAGCCAAAAGAAAAGCGGTATCGTAACATTCCTTGTGATCCAGCAACACTTTTCACACTCCTGAAGACTGGGTGACTCGGTATGTTTAATCTCATGGCCTCCTGGAGAGTTGATCGGTAAATTGGTGAAAATTGCATAAACACGTGAAGTCTTTAACAGTGTCACATTTAAATAACTCTTGTAGGTCTATAACTCAACTTCTGCACTCTTTAACTCTTTCATCTTTTAAAATGTTGCACTTGTCTGTACCTGGTTATAAGGCCGACTGTTTTTCAAATACAACTTTTATTATGAACAATTTTTAGCAGTAGGTTTAAAAAGCATCAGTGTGGAAAATCAGGAATTTATTGTCTATTGTACAACTGTTACAGTTGTGCTCCTATGACACACACATACGGGCATATCTCTGGTTTATAAATTATAACGCCAAAAACAAGTTTATTAGTGTTTTCTTTTTTTTTAACACCTTTTCATCAAAATGAAGTTCTTGTAGAAAGTCTATATGTTCAAAACATTAATTCTTATATATATTTATATATATATTTCTGTACACTCGTCACCATTAAAGCAATGGAAATCCAGGGTTTTTCGTTAAACAAAAATTCCACACTCTTCTAATGTTCTTTGATTATTGAAACGTAAGAAAAAATTGAAATCTATTGTTACACATTGATCATGTCAAGCAACTGTTATACATCATATATCAATCAGGCTAAGTCTTTCATGGACATTTTTTAGCTTACAAAGATACTGTTAGCATCCTTTTTTTTTTTTTCTTTACCAAATCTTTCATCGACCCATTTTCATAATCAAAATAAATGTTGTCATCATTTGACATAACCAGCAAAAATGTAATTTAGTAATACTCATCGTATTTAGTGTTCGTAAATAAAACCTTGGACTTCTAACATGTATAGTCATTTATATATGACCTCCTGAAAACGGCCCAACAAAAATTAGCATCATAAAAGGAAACACTTTTTTTATTTCGAAAGGGCATAACTTTATGGAATACTAAGATACATCGTCAAAATTGATAATTGACTTTCTGAGTATTAGTAGCTCATTTAGAATATGTAAAGAAGTCTTCATTTGTAGGCTCTTTCAATTTAAAATTTCATCCTTAACTGTCGCCAATTACAATATAATCCTTTACTAAAATGCTTTTGGGTCACTTTTTGTTAATCATTAAACTACTTTTCTAGCCATAGGTAATATCTGATTAAAATGTAATCTTACGAAAGCTATATTGAGAATTTGTGAATAAAAGAAATTGGGCCCCTAATATGATCACCTGAAAATAGCTCGATGGACTTTTGTGGCCAAAAGAAAAAACCTTTTTTTTTTAAATTTCAAAATAAATGATTTTCTTGTATGCTAAGATGCATGGTCAAAATTGGCATAGACTTTCTAGATATTGAATGTCTTCATGCAGGGACTTTTTAAATTTTGAATTTTATCCTTAACTGTCGCCAACAATGATGTGTCCCTTCACTGAAGCTCTCTTAATTCACTTTACATACACTGTAAAAATACTTTTCTTTGTCTTCTTCTTTTAGAAGTATGTTAATAAAAAAAAAATTGGACTTATAACATTTCTGCTTGGATGATCCCAATAAGCTATCATTAGGTAGACCCATGAAAAATTTCTATCAGTTTTTAATGCAAAGATTGACAAAACAAAGGTCCACCTACTTTGAGACACAGCTGAAAGTTAGTAACTGTTTCTAGCATCAGCCAACTGAGAAATTCTGCTAACATAATGGGATCACGCACGATACTTTGTTTCATTTAGCTCCACTCAGACGATACTGTGATTTTATTGGCTATTGTATGATACTGCTTTTTAATTGGCTCTTGGCAGGCAACTTTTGACAATACTGCTTTTTTGAAAAATTCAGTTGCGCACAGATAAAAACAATTTGTTTTTTTTTTTCAATTCTGAAAAGTTCTACAGATTTCCCATGAGGTAAATATTCATAAAATGCAAAGGAGTAAAAGTACTTAATTTTTTTTAGAATACTGCTCTTTAATTTGCTGTGCAGAATGGCAGCATCCGGAAATGTTTAGCTTTCAACTTTCTCGTTATCAGAGAAGATAAGTCAAATTTTATTGGGTAAAGCATATGATGGTGGCTTTTGCGTTCATGTCTTGAAATTAATCAAATGAAGTGGCATGGGGGAAATTACATGGATGAGTTTACTTAGTTAACAAATGTATGATCTTTTTATCAGCATATATTTAATAAAGTTACATGCATGCGATACTCTCCTGTAATATTTTGAGAAAATTAAGATATTTAATACACGGGGTAAAAAATAAAATTAAAGTGAGTCTCATGTTGGTCCAAGTGTCAGGAAACCAGGAGTAAGATAATAAAATAAAACCTAGCTACCCATTTAGTGCTAGAGGAGCAATGAAAAATTGTCTTGGCTCAGACAGGAATTCAAACCTGAGACCTCTCAGTGGTAACCAACTGCTCTGTTAAATGCACCATCCCTTCCCTTAAAACAGGATAGCAAATTAAATAAAATTTTTCGCCTAACAGTAGGCTCTTTGGTGTAGCCTTCAGATAGCAGATGATTACAGGTACAAATGTTTGTCATACTTGTTTAGTTTGTTTGAATTTTCTTTGATTTTCTGATTGTCATCTTTGTTGTTCACCAGATTATAAAAATGATCCCTACAGTGAAGGAAGCCCATGGGGAGCTATTTGTTCACGTGGTGATTTGGATCCGACCGATCCAGTGGATGATGGCTGTTATGATACCAAAGTAGATATATTTAACTAGAAATATTTTAGCATAAATTTTAGAAATGTCCTTACCCGTGGTAGCACTGTTTTATTGGTGGCTTAATTTTTTTTAGGAAAATGTGAAGTATTGGTTAAATATATTATTTAAATTCAAAAGGGGTTGATTTAGCACACCTACAAACATTTCTCACTTTGTTAAACTGATAACATGTCAAAAATACATCGTGGGTCCAATGTAGAAAGTTAATATTTGTCAAAGGTTACATTGTTGGAGCATTTTTTATCAAAGCATTGATTTTTAATCAACTGTCTGTGACAGTGCAGTGGATTTACAAAAAGAAAAATTCAGTCCTTGGCAATCAATTTAAATGATAATTTCAATTATTCTACATTATTATTTAAAGTCAACCTCGCAGCATTGTCAAAACATAGAAGAAAAATGTGAGGCAATATGAGTAAATTAGGCTCAAGTTACATTTTGCACTAGTTCAATCGTGGACATAGAATGTGGAGGGGTATAGTTTATCATGTATAGAAAAATAAAACCTTATGTCTATCTCTCAATTCTGTCTTGAACTTTGGGAATTTCAATTTTTGTTACCTTTTAGAGTGATTACAATTTTTAAAAGCAAAAAAACCCCACTTTGTCTGATTTACCTTGGTTGTGACCATCACACAAAATGAAGCAAAGTGTGGCTGAAATGTTTGAAGCATGCCCATGCCCAAAGCAATGAAAAAGCTACTATAATTTTTCTATTTCCTTTTTAATTTCATTTTTTTTTATGCCCACTCTTATTTCAAATTGCATTCCTCTGTTTTACAAGTTCTTTTAAAATTAACTAGTCATATGCTTGCATTTTAAGGTTTCTCTTTACATTCAATAGTTTCATCCCTTTTTTTTATGTAGACTTTCATTCTAATGGGATGATTTTATCTTGATAGATAAAGATTTCTGTTTGTCTTGAGACCAGTCCCAAAGAGTCAGATGTGGAATCTAAAATTTTGAGAAAAAATATTTTGTTTTTTAGCTTTCTTTTCGCTGATTTTAAAAAAAAAGTTAAAATCCCCATATCTTGGTACAGTATAATTATAGGCCTATCTAGTTTTCACGATTGCAAGGTTTATCAAGTACAGTTTCTATTTGTATGAATTGATGAAAATGTTCAAAATATAACAAATTTGGATTGGTCTCACAACATTTCAATTCAACAAAGAAAACCACATTTTAACTTGACCAGTAAATTAATTTGAATCATTCAAAAAATTTTCTTAACAAACTGAGCCGAACATTTTTTTCATTTTTTTTTTAACTTTCATGTTGTGAAATAAACTGAGGTAATTTTTCCTTTATATTTTACCTCAAATATTTTTTGAACACCTAAAGTAATGGAAAGGTTTAAATGGGCCCTTAAGTTTTTTTTTTAATTTATTGTACCGAGTCTGTTGTAGTTCATCTAGTAATGCAGCTTGTATTTTTCTGAACTTAACATGTTTTTACTCTCTCTCTGTGTCTCTCAATTCAGGTAACAGACTATGATATGGCTAAACAGTTTCAAGCTGATGCAATCAGTGGACCCACCCTGGGCACAAATTTGCCAGTGTTTGCCTGGCCAAAAGGCCCATCAGGAAGTCCTCACAAAGGCTTGCCTGACATATACAACTTTCCTTTCATGAGAATGCAGCCTAGATTTGGTGGTAACAAATAGAGCAATTTCCATTGGGAAAAGAGGGTCAGGGCTCATGCTATGAGCATCCTTTTGATTTATAAAGATTATTTTATTGTGGGGCGGTGGGTAATGAAGAAAGCATTTCAAACGCTTATGCTTTAAAAATCTACAAAAAGAAAAAAAAAAAGGGCTTTCAATATTTCCAGTCACCATGATTTGGTTTCTATCGTCTCTCTTTGAAGATTACTGACAAATGATTCATTTAGTATGGATGGGTCACATTCTTTACAAGCTTTGTTGGAGATGGCACAGTTTTTTTTTTTAATTGTGTATTTGAGTTTCTCAACCTCTTCATGTTTTTTATGGTTAGCCATTTACATACTAGAGCAAGATGCTACTCAAACAAACAAGCAATGCTAATCATTCAGTTGATATGAGAAGCATTGCTGATCAAATATTCTCTTCACAATATCTTTATTAGATGTTTTCTCGATGCAAACAAAAGATTTTATTTCAGCAGAGCGTTTGTGTCCCATTGTCTTTGGTGGAGAAGAAGTTCCATTTCTTAAGTCTTAAACCAATATTTTTTGTTTGAAATTCTGAGATTTTTTCCTTGATAAAAAAATTATAGGTATATTTTTAAAAAATCTATTCTAAAAGTTGGGAAAGAAAACATTTGAAAAACCTGTGAGAAATCTTGGACAAAAGTGTAAACAACTTTGCCAAAGTCATAATTCATCTATGAATCTTAAATTGCACCCTCCAGAGATAAATATGCAACTGAACAAAAAATTTCTTAGCTGCACCATATGTATATAATAGCCATGGTTTAGTTTTCCACTTTTGTTCTTTTTATTCTCAAAGCAGAAAATTAATGCAAAACATAAGCAAAAACTACAATGACAATCGACAACTTGTTCTGACATAATAAGTCCCATTATATTTGACTCAAGGCTTTTTTTTAGCACTACAAGTCCCATTTTTCTGCCAATATCTTTGCAGCATTGTTACATGAATATGGTAGATATTTATTCAATTTATCCCCATTTGCATTACATAAAAGTTTTTAATTCGTTACCCTTTTTAATCTAACTTATTTTGGCCTTTTCGAAAAAAATTGAATTTTAAAAGAAATTAACAGACCATTACTACTACAATGGACTGGGCAAACCATTATCAATCAGTGAAATTGTGAGATAGATATACACAATATAATGAAGAATGCTAGCCATTTTCATCAGGAAGATAAAAGTCTTGCTAAACTCATGAGGCTTAGTATCCTTTATCATTGCTGATACTTTGATGATCTTTTGCTGTTTTCTAATGGTAGGGTGCTATGTTTTTCATCATGTGGTCCTCAACAGTATTTTAAGTCTCTTTTAACCAGCATAGTAGAGATATTGCTTCTTCTTTATTACAAAGTATTGAATTAAATGATTCAAGTTTAGATTTTCATCTTCCGATGAAAGAAATACCTTGTAAGTGAAAATACTTATGTGCTGGTGCAGAGCTTCATCTCCAAAACATTAATTTTAACTCTGTCAAGACGGATTTTTTTGGGTGCAGATGGAATTCCTGCCAAAGAAACAAGAATAAAGAGACCCGTCAGGGTCGTTATATCGGCATGCGTCTGGATGGGGGTCAAAATTAGCACCGATATATCGGCACATGTCCAGAATGAGTTAAGCATCTTTTATTATGCAAGTTGTACACGCAATATTTTTCAAATAGAATTTTAATAATGTGACATGTTCAATGCTGTAAAGTCAACAGAACAATGATCTATGGAGCAACCTACCATGCTATTCATTTTAAAGCACAAAGCAGCATCTCCATGCTTGCTGAACTCTAAAACATTGGCTAACTCTTATTTATAGCTAAAACAATGTGTAGTAGCATATTACTTTAGTTTTAACAAAGCAGCCAAATTTTTGCCCATTCAAAATCGAAACAAGTGCAAAGCTACATCTGATATTAAATTAGGTATCTGGAGCTTTGCTTTTTTATTTTCACAAACCTTGGCAAGTTTATTCCATCAAAATAGAAAGGATCTCTAATAATCTTTTGTATCTACCTTGCTGATCTATTTCTCAAGTGTGCTTTGATCATGTGAACTATTTTTACACAATTTTTTTCAAGTTACTGATTTTATTTATTTTTCTTATCTTAAATTTTCCAGTTTAAGCCTGGCTTTATTTTTTATTATGCCAAATCTAAAACCTTGCCAAATGTTCAATAATTATATATATATATATATATACTATATATATATATGTGTGTGTGTGTATATATATATATATATATATATATATATATATATATATATATATATATATA
>BLXT01006392.1:1717811-1731668 GCA_019648995.1 Plakobranchus ocellatus | reverse complement strand
GGAGCAAACTAGACGCCTGCAACTAAGGGAAGGCGTAGAAGGGGGATGCAAAAAAGCCACCGTGTTTGCCCTTTTTCTTGTATCTACTTTATATGACCGCAATCTTTGGTATTCTTCATATTATTGTAGCGGAAATATTGAAACAGTATTTTTGTCTTTTTACCACAAACATATTTTTCGAATTTTATTCTATTTTACACAGCAATTCAGTGGGAGGAGGGACCAAAAACCAAGGCTTGAATCATGCTTATTCATTACTAGACGTCGCTTCAACCATGCGTTATCCAAAGAGTACGTCCGAAGAGCATTGCCTGCAGAATCAAAGGCTCAAGTGAGTTAAAATAGGTTTTGTTGTGAAAATAACTTTGATAGTCTACGTCGCGCCCGGCGTTGGCGATACATCCGAACCAATGACAGGATGTGTGTGCAAATGTCAAGACCAATTATCTAACCAAAATACTGATAATGCCTCTTCAAGAAATGAACTATAACTATAATGTATTTTGACAAGAAGGAGATACGAATCAAAATTTTATTACCTTATATTTTGACAATTTTAAAATTCAAACAAGGAATACCAGCTTAAAAAGCCATAGATCTATACTTCAACAGGTTTTAATACATGATGCAGAAGGAAGGAAAAAAACCCATTAGCAACAGTGATCAACTAAGAATTTTTAGTTTGGCCCATAAATCTATCGCTGAAAAAAAAATGTGAAGCTCCTTTCCAGCTCTGAGCGTTTGCTATTGTCTCCAAAAATGAGGTATTTACGTCCTGTCGAGTTTCTTTTTTTCTATTTTTAAAATATGTCAGATGACTTGACTTCATTATACCTAAAAGGCACTCTGTGGAATATCTAATTGAAATATATCTATAGGAAAACTCAATTTTTCCTTACTCATTCACAAAATTACAAACACAAAAGATGTGCTCCAGTGGGATCCATCGTCAGGAATTTTTCTGTCGGTCGCCTTTGCACAACCCGACCAAAGTAACGAAAAAACTTAAGATTTCTTAGCAGTGAGCAAGTTCTAACGACAAAAACAAAAGCCTGATGATGTTGGCAGAAGACATCTTGCTTTATAAGGAACAGTTAATAAATGCGCAGGCAATAAGATAACGAGAATGGCAGTAGGCTTATCATGACATTAAATTGGTTATAATGGCGCAAGAAAAAAGGTAAATTATATTTACACCGTCGCCTAACAGAGAAGAGTTAATAATCGCACAAAACATATGCTGATATGATTAGCAGCAGACATCGTCACCTAGCACAAAAAAGATTATAATGGCACAAACAACAAGATAATGTCTCTAATATCTGACATCGTCAACCAGCAGCGAACACGATACGACAGTAGAAACAACAAGGTGGTGGCACAAACACCAGATATTGTCAAAACAATTATGACAAAACAATAAGCTAACGACATTGGTAGCAGACATCATCACAAACATCATCCAACATCAACAGGGTTTAATGATACAAGCAAAAACCTGTTATATTTACAGCAGACAATGTCACTAAGCAGTTGGTAGGTTGTAATAGCACAACCGAAATTACATTATTTTATATTGGGCATCGTCATCAAGCATAGATAGAAAAATACTCATGTGAAGCGAGCAGCAGAGTCTCTAGAGAAGAAACTCCTTTAGGCAAGGATTTCGGCCTTTAACTTTTTAGACTTTAAGGGGGCCAGGCCACACCAAGGTCATGACTCCTAGGTGTCTTTCTACTATCTTTTTTTTTTCCTTCGAGTTCCAGCTTTTCTCCTAGTTTTGAACCCACAACCTTTTCCTTTCAAACTGTGGTGTGTTTTTTGAAAACACTCTACCGATTGTGCCAATAATGCTCCCGATAGATGGAAGAAACCAATAACTTATGAAGTAACTGCTCATTCCTTCTATCTTAAATTCATCTAGAGCTATTTTCGGCAGACTTAGCTAATACTTTAAGAGCTTTGGTTCTCCTCTGGCCATTGATGACGAGTTTTCTCAAAAGGTTGTAGTCTGATGTTCAAATAAATTCCTAGCGCGAACCTCTATAGGAATATCTTAGCTTTGTATACAGCTTTTTCCAGCTACTTGCTCAAGTCCTTGTATTTTTCTCTTTTATATATATTTGCCTCTTCTATTCTACTCTCGTATGGTACTGTGAATTCGACCATGATGACTTGTCGAGTAGCACTTGAAAGGAATACGATGTCAGGCCTCATGCCTGTGTCTTGGATGACTCTAAGATGTTTGTTCAATTCGTGGAGATCAGCTGAAAACCCCCAGTCATCACATCCATCTTTCTCTGAGTGTTCATGCTAACGACACTTCCACACCAGGATTTTGTCCACCTTCTGATGTGAATACTAGTGTCCTTGACTTGGTTCGGACAAGCAGACCTTTTGCGTCACATATTGCTATCGCAAGTTCTTGCAGCTTCCTGTTCATCTCCTGTTGCTTCCTATCAACCTCTGACCGTTCGTACTCTGTAAGCCTCTCTAGCTGACTGGATCTGAGGCATTGCTGAAGTCAGCAACAACCATAAAACAAAACAAAAAAATAAAAGCATCTTCTAAACTTTATTAAAAAAACCAAATACAAAGCTATGCTGAAAAACAAATTTTAACTCCTGAACTTAAATGTTGAAGATAAAGAGATTACTTTTCTCACAGGAAAGATTGCAACTCACCTAAAAACTTCTAGAATCCAGACCAAAAGAATTCAACGTGTAACAGATCTTTGTAATACGCTTTCCCAACTTTCCCAATGAACTTGTTGGGATTGCTGAACTGGTGTCTGAATTCGTTTGAGTCCTATTAGAGTCTGATCTCGTGAATTGTCATATCTCTTTTCTCGTTAACTTCTGTTTTTGACCACCATTTTACTGCTCCCAGTTCTTTCTTTCCGGTCTGAGTGAGATCACTTACCTCAGGCCTTCTTTTGCATGGTTAACTGCCTCGTCAACTTTCCATTCTCTGCCAGTTATTAGCTGGGGCTGAGCAGATCTCACTGTTAGGTCCTCTGAATCTTCGAGCATTGTCACTAGTCTAGATTTTCTGCGCCTGTACATTTCAATTATTAACTTCAGGGGGAGTCTCAGCTTCACTTTGCAGCAGTACATAGCAGCATCTGTTAGCCCGGATGGGACCTCCAAGTTATTTTCTTGTAAACCTATTTATTTTGGATTCTATAAATTCAACAGTTGAGGTGCTGATCTCACATACTAGCCGTGGCTACAAGAGCTTTGGGATAAGCATTAACTGGAGACACCACACTTCGCACTTTCCTGGCAAGCCACACTTGTCTATAGCTTGCAGACCCACTGAAGCTTGCTCTAATGCTTCATGTCCACGCTTGAAGTCTTTCAGGGATGAATCGTACTACCTTCCAAGCTTCCTGGTGGGCTTTTGACTGATCCTTGGTATATTTTGACTAGCTACTTTGAAGCAGACATCTTCATCTAACTTGCTTTTTTATGGACAGGCTTCGAGACTTCTTCAGCTTGAAACTCATTCTGCTTCAGTTTATTAGAGCATCTAACCAAACTAGCATTCTGCAGGTCTCGTTTTCCTTTGAGCATACGGTCTTAGTGTCGTCCATGAAAGCCTTCAGAGGCGGCATGTAATATCTGCCGCTAAGGCCTGCTGGACTCGCACTCCCCTCTGCTGCTCTCAGGAAAACTCTCATGGCTAAGACGAATAAGATCGAGGATATTGTGCCACCCATAAAATGCCAACCTCTTAGTTTATCCAGTCTGTCGTGTATCTCTCAGTTGAGAAGCTCATCTTAAATCCATTAATGTAGTTTTCGAGCATTACTTAAATATTCTCTGGAATATGAGTTTGCTGGGTCATTTGGTGTGGTACAGACAATATCCTGGGTGCGTTTTCCCAACTAAGTTCTTTGAATGGCTTCAAGACATCTCAAAACTACTGGAAGACCCCTTTCTGCACAGAGACATAGAGACATTTACATAGCCACTCTCGATGAGGTATTGTATCAGGCATGTTACCGTGACTGAGAAGAAGATTTTTCCTTTTACATTGAGCAGTGAGATTGGTCGGAACCGATTAATTTCAGTTGAGTTCTGCTCTTTGGGAATGTAAACTCCTCCAGCTGTCATCCATTTCTCGCTGATGTTTAGATTATTCCAAGCGCTTTGTAGTATCTTGTGAAGCCATCTGAGAACTTTCGGACATCTTCTGTACAACAAGTAGTGAACTCCGTTTAATCCAGGCGAGGACTTACCTCTTGCCTTTAAACTGTTGAGTTTACTTCGCCCAGAGTCGGTGGCTTGTTGTTGAATTTAACTCCTGGTGCGGATGGCTAAACGAGATCATCTATATCCTCAAGTGGCTTCTCTCGTTTTGGATCAGAATATATCTTACGAAGGTGATTTTCTAGTTCTTGCGCCTTTAAGGTGCCTGATCTTGATTGTTGAAACGGCTACCTGGCGAACTGAAGGGGTCTTTGAAGAAATTCTCTTGTGCTCTCTTCTTCTGGTTTCGTCTTTTCCCGGCAGATTCGGCTCTGCTTAAGGCCGATTGCCTCGCCTTCAAATCTCGCCACAGTCCTTGTAGACCTGTCTGTTCTTCTACAAGCGCTGCTTCCATTTGCTTCTTCAGGTTTCTTTTCTGTTTCCGCAGCATTTCCATCTCGCGTTGCCTTCTGATCTTTCTTGGAGGCGCTCGAATCTAGTGTTGCTTTGCGCCAAATGTGGCCAGCATATTTGGTAGACAATGTCGCCGAAGGTTGGAAGCTTGTGCTCTAGAGTGCCCTAGTGTGCTCGCCTAGTGTGTTCTTCCCTATGAGCTCATCCAACTTTAATACAATCTTAGAATTCAGGTACTCCCAAAGAACAAAAAATAAACAAATCTTTCTGACCTTAATAAATAACCATGTTAAGAGTATGCAGTGTTGTGAGACAACATAGTGGTATGAAGTACTTAAATAAACCAAGTACTTTTTCGATATTGGCCTAGTTCTTGGCCTTGATTAACCCAAGATTTTATCAGCAATTGCATTCCCAGCCCAAAACAATTGTGCTAGGTATATGCACTTTTACATACTTTCAACATGATGCTTTATATCGAAGTCTAGACAATTAAGTGTTAATGCAATTAAAATCAGAGTTTAGATTTAGATTGATTGATTTGTTTATTATTGATATAATCAGTCCGCTAATCGGTCTGTTCCATGATTTCTAGAGATTAATTTTCTCTCAAAGGCCGCGATCAGATGCTCAAGCAATAAAAACTTTATGAGTTTAGCGAAGAATAGCTTTGAGTGAAGAAACATAATCGTAAAGTCTGTTCTAGACAAGGCACCTAAAGACAAAGAAGACCCTTGGATTTACTTCTCTACAAGTAAGACATCAAATCCTTGCCAAGATCGCAACTCAAGTACAAGCATAGCCGAAAAAAAAACCTTCAGATTTTAACCTTTGAACAAACACAGGGTAGTATATTATTAGCATCGAGCAATCTATATCTAAATTAAAAGTTTTCTTTTAACTGAGCAGAAAACCAAATTACACCCTTATAATCAGATGTATCATATTTAAAAGAATGAAAATAAAATTTAAAATGTGCATTTTTTCCAAACTAGAATAAAAAGATCAGTTAATTGGTCTTGGATAAAAATGTTAATCATGAATGTAAACAAAACGCAAATGCTCACTTCTTTCTTTTTGCACAGAAAAAAAATTAGTTGCCAAAGCAGAGAGTCAGTGTGTACTTAAAAAAAAAAAAGTAAACTGGGCCCCTCGCTTAGTCCAAGCATCGGGGAACTAGGAGTAAGGTCCTGATTGTTCTTGGCATACGGCATTTGAGGTAGTTCGCCATTGCTTTCTTCGCCGCTTTTACTTTCGCCGGGTCTTAAGAGACCTAGCCACCCATTTGGTGCTGGGAGGTCACAGAGGAGCAATGAAAATCTGACTCGGCCCAGACTGGGAATCGAACCCCGGATCTCTTGGAACTGCCCTCCCAGCTGAGCCACCGCTCTCCCTTAGTGTATACTTATCAAGTTCTAATTGCGTTACCATAATTAGAGCAGCTTTTATTCCTGAAGGCTTTCTTTGCAAGGAACAAATTAACTTACTAAATTAGTTTTGTTGAACAGTTTTTGATGATTTTTCACGTCATTATGTTTTTCCTTTTATAGAAAACAAAGTTTAATTGTTTTGTAAAAATTCTTTACGAAGCTGATGTAGCTATTTTTGAAAGTACCGTCCGACCATGTTACAAAAGTACTACGCATTTTTTTTGTGTGTGTTAATTTAGGCGGAGGAAATGATAGAGAATATCCGAGCGGCTTATATTTCACGTATGCAATATCTGACATGGATGGGAAATTCAACAAAAGAAAAGGCAATTGAAAAGGTACAGAAGAAAAAGTAACTGTACTTAAAATAAAAAGGGCAATAAATTTCTTTTTAGTTTAAATTAAGCTCCAAATTAATAAATATTAAAATTATAAGTGTATATATGTTACAATTTTTGAGAGCTAGAATAACTTATATGTTATCTTGCTTCGGCGTCAATACATTATTATTTCTAAAATAATCAAATACCGTAGATTACAGAGAATGGTAGTATTATTAGTACAAATCTTGTAGTCGCAATTGAAGTAGTAGTGGTTATAGCTCTACAAATCAGCAGCAGCAGTAACAGCGGCAGCAGGAGCAGCAACAGCAGTGGCAGCAGCAGCAGCAGCGACAATGGCATCAGCAGCATTAACAGTTGTTGTTGTTGTTGTCGTCGTCGTCGTCATCGACGTATTGCAACTTTGGTTGCAGTTGAAGAGTATTGTATATTATGTGTGAAATCCGATGCATTATTTCCTTTTTCTCATTTATTTCAGTTGCAAGCTCTCATTTCTTATGTTGCTCAACCAGATAACTTCACCGATGACGACTTGAACTCATTGTATGGAGGGGTAGGGTAATTACATTATCGGGCATATTTGAAAAAAAAATTCTCAAGTTTACCTCATTTACAAATGTCCTTTATTTTTATTCCCGTATTAAATTAATATGAGTCTTTTTCATTGAATGTTAATTCCTAAATAATTTGATAGACATTAATTGTAAAGCTATCTGCGTGAAAAACGAAAAAAAAAAAAACCCAAATGATGCAAAGCAACCATTCTCTTCACACAGTATCAGACCAATTTACATCAGAATAAAATTTATCAAAATTCCTTTCAATAGTTTCCAATATGCTTTCATATCATGTGGATAAAAATGACACATGAGAAAAGAGCACCGTTTCAAAATTTACAGCGTCGAAAATGTGTTGTCTGCAAAAAAAAGTGCTGTCACTGATAACGCCATCCGATACATAATCCTGGCTCCTAGAATGCCGGTTAAGCTCAAATGTCTTTAGTCTCGATGGGACGCAAAAAATGAAAAAAAAAAAATTTTTAAAAAGGCAAAATTTGAGCATTTATTATCGATATACCGACAATCAAATTAGCTGGTTCGGAAAAGCATTCAATTTTCTTTTTTATCATACAAAATGTTGTTTCCAAGATCCTCACGTTGTAAATTAAACCGACGAAAGAAATCGACCGTGCCGTTTCCTGGCTATTTCAGTCTCGCCCTGAACCTGTATAGTGTAGGAGCTGGCGAATCTAGCCGACGATCAACTTGAGTAGGCGATGTAGCCTTTTGCTCACTCACCACTCATGATGGACATATTGATGAATAAATCTTAACTGATAAACATGTTTATGCTTTTAAAATCATTTGTATGTTACGGCAAGATTTATTTTGGGTCTAAATGAAACGCAAACTGAGAAGGCAGTTGAATCCATGATAGGATTTGGCCTTGTTTGTATCCTAGCCCCATTTCCTCGTTCATGCAATTGAGTCACAATCCAAAGTCGTGACCGAGTAGATATTCCAAAAAGCCTGTGGGTTTTTCTTCTTGAGTGAAACTGGCTTATTGATCTTCTGCTAGCACAAACCAGGCCTTACCATTCTTATCTCAGAGCGTTGGAAATTTTAAACCATAACTTACATGGTTTCAATTTTATCAATATTCAAAATTTGAAAATCCGATTCCAATTTATCAGCTTCACCATTGTAATGTCCGCTTACCTCAAATTCTCGCGGTCTTATAAGCTAACTGGTTTTGATTAGAATTAATCTTTTAAGAAGCAACAGAAAACTTAACGTGTATAATAGGTATCTGTGTTAGTAAACAAATTGTTATTCGTTTGAATTGATCCTATTTTCGCGAACATGCTTGCTATGAGCGAACATTCTTGTTGGCACGTTAACACTCTTGGAGAGGAATTTGTATGGGAAGGAATACTGAAACTGGGGACCTATTGCTTCCTCATTATTTCAATTCTTTTTTTTTTTAAGGATAACATATTCACTGTACTGATTTACCATGATTGATGACAGCTATATGTATGAGATTCCTTCAGATGGAATATTTCTTAACCTGTTTAAAAGTATTATTTTAATCTATCAAGAAAAAAGTTTGTGTTTGAAAATAAAACATTGAAATGTTGCAATCTAGACATAATTGCTTATTAAGTATTGCATAAGAGATAGATCTAAATTAAATCTTGAGTTGTAATTATTTCCAAGGGAAGGATTTTTCACAAAATGGACGGCAGGGGTCTGTTTGTCTGTGTGCTAAATCTTCTTTTAAGTCCTCTTTTTATCAATTTATCTTTGATTTACGTTTATTTTCGAACCTAATTCTGATTAAATGTCTTAGAGCTCTTGCATGCAGCCTCCATGCAGATCATACTTTTTCCGGACCATAAAATTTCTGTACAGAAAAGGGTCCAAAGGGTCCACACAGACCATACAGATTTTTCCTTTTTCAGTTGGTTTCAACATGGCGCTCACGAGGAAGCGCAAGCTATTTCTGTTATGGTGGTTCAGAAGAAAAGTCCTAGCATCCAAACGGCTTCACTGGTTCACCCACTTTGTAAAGACCGGGGAACTTTGGGAGAATTCAAATTTAGCCTCAAATATTTGCTGACGATGAGAAATGTTTTGAATACTTTCGAATGATGCCCACAACATTTCAATCTTTGCTGAGTTTATGTGGCAGTGGGCTTCAGAAACAAAACACAGACTGGAGGAAATCAATTTGTCAACGGAAAAATTGGTGTACACTAAGATAAGAACAGTAAGTTGATACAAAATAAATGTATTTATTAAAATTTATCAGTTTTGGTCAAAATAAAATGTTCCAAAATCTAGGGAAATGCAGAGTAGGGTAATATCTACTAAGATCTAGTTGTTTTGACTGCAAATTAATGTCGACAATGATACGTCGGTATGCATTGTTTCATTTTGATAACAGGAAATTGAAAGTAATTGAGTAGCGTGCTCTTCTTAAGCACATTTAGTTAATTCATAATAATAGCAATGGGCAACATAAACAAAACACACATTTTAAAAATAAAAATAGCGATACATTGTATAATTCTTTTGCTTAATTATAATCTTAAAAATGCTACTCAACACGAATTCATAATTATTACTCTTCAGGAATTATCGTTCTTCAAAATTTGCCGCACAAAGTGGGCCACTATGGTCATATTTGGGCATGGCTGACAAGACTGCTAGGGATACGGCTTGGACTTGGTCTAAGGCTTGGTTGATTACTAATCTTGTGGCCATGCTTTGCTGGGAAGCTGGCTTGGTGAGCTGAGTGAAAAATGGGAACATTAGATTGCGATCATTCAATGCAACTATTCAGCAGATCATGGACCTCATGTTTGAACTTGAATGCTTCGAGAGAATTAAGCTGTTTCAACGTTGGTTGAAGTCCTTTCTAGAAACTCAAATGTCTCTCTGGATCGTCATTGTTTTCAGGTTCTTTCAAAACCTGCAAAATTTGTAAGTCGAAATTGTTACTGTCTGCTTTCTTGCGCTTTTTTTATGTTTGCGGTGGCGGTGGCGGTAGCAGCGCTTCAGTTGCAGATTCAGTTGTTAGTCGGTGATCAGGTGGTATATCTGGGCCTACTTGTGTGAGTTGCTCCTGACTGTCCGCCAGACAAGGGTTGGGCGTTGACTCAGGTTCAAAGTCTGATGATCTGGCTTCGCAAAATTTGTATGTCTTTGTGAGCACTCAGTGAATGTTTCCAGGAAAGACATAGCATCAAACAGCGGCCATTTTATTTTCTTGTCGGCTGCTTGCCCGGACTTCGTCTCTCCAAGAATCTTCTTTTGCTTTTTGTAGTAGTCCCTGAGATGCACCCATGTCTTTTTGACCAATTCAACTGAAACTAGAAATTAAAATGATTTTAAAATATGTTACCTTTTAAAATGAGAACTTGTAGTAGACTTTATAATGCAATTTGAATGCTAACTTCATCTTTTTCTTCTATTTTTTCAGATACCTAGCTACTGTGAACTCTCTCCGGAGCCTAGCATTTTCAATCAGACTATGAGCAACCGCAGTGCATACCATTGTCAGATCTACCTGTAATGTTTTGTGGCACATGTTGCAACAATCTTTCTGGACGAATTGAATATTGCGTCGTGGAAAAACTCTTCTGATATCTTTTTCTCAAAGTCGAATTTTCCAAATTGCATCGGAGCCTTCGATGGGAAGCATATAAGGCTTAAAAAATTGGCCCTGTCGGGGGCATTATACTGGATCTATAAAGGCTATTACTCTATTATACTTCTGGCAGTAGTTCATGCAAATGGCAGATTTCTTGTCATAGACATTGGAAGTTATGATGGTTGCAGTGATGGTGGTATATTCACAGAAAGTCAGTTTGGAAAGATGTTAATAGAGAAAAAGTTACAGTTACTGAAATACCACAAACAGAACAGCTTTCCCATTGCTGATCAATTTGATGAAACCCTTTTCCCAGAAGAAACCTGACATTTGATCAGAGGGTGTTCAATTATCGTCTCTACCGAGCTCGCAGACGGGTAGAATGTTCGTTTGGCGTTCTGTCTAACACGTGGTGTATTTTACTCAAAGCAATATTGAGACAAGTTCTGTTACTGCTATAGAATTCGTGAAAGCAGTTTGTGTCCTTCACAATTTTCTACTATGACATGAGCCAGAACGTATCAAGAAACTAGATTCTAAATTTAAAAACATCAAACATCTCCGTGGAAAGAGATGGTATTTCGTCTGCATCAACAAACACAGCAATCCAAGAAGCAAAATACAACTCGAAACACACTCTGTGACTATTTTGTATCCTCATCAGGAAGTTTATCATGGCAAAAATGAAGTTTTTTTAAACAATATTTAGTTTCATTACTAGTATTTTTAGCATAACTAAATGAGAAAGAGAGAGAGAAAGGGAGGGAGGGAGAGAGAGAGTGAGAGAGAGTGGAGAAAGAGTGAGAAAAAGAGAGGACGAGATAGGTTACTATGTGTAGAATTTAAGTAGATCTAGATCTATCAGTACGAGTAGGTAACAGCAGTCAAAATTATTTTTCAATTACATGAATTTGTTTCGCCCAACCGTTTCAAAAGAAAACAAAAATATATCATTTGTTTATTAAAATAAATGACAAAACACCCACCTTTCTCGTTTAGTTCTGAAGCAACCTGCTCCCAGGAATCGGAATGGCGGTTTGTATCTCTTGTCTTTTTTTATCAAAAAGCACTGTTCTTGCTCGCACAAGTTCAATCAGCTGTGCATCGTCCATTTTGTAGCGGAGTGTGTAGACCGGCGTGTTTGGTGACATCAACTCTCCTTTTCTGTCCTTACGGACCAGAAAAATTTGCAATTTGGCATGCTTGACGCCACCCAGATAGTGCGACAGACGGAAAAAATCTGGCCGCAGCGGTCTGGCTCCTGTGTTTCCACGCCAAGCTATAAAATATAGTATTGAACGTCACTGCACTTTTTCTGTATGGTCTGCACGGAGGCTGTGCAAGAGCTCTTACCCTTAGGCTAAGTGCATAGTGGACCCGGACCCGGTCGTATGTAACATGGCCGTGCATCACTTGGTTGCCCGGGTCCATGAAAGCGTGTATAGTAGACTAGGACGGAGCCGGGCTGGAGCCAGCTGCCCAAGCTCACGTAGAGGGGATGGGATGGGGATCTTCTCAATCACAGAAAACCATGACCAGTGAAAGAAAGTAAATTTAAATTTATTAAATCAATCATTCATTGAAAAGAGAGAGGGAGAGATAGAGAGGGAGAGAGAGAAAGAGAGAGAAAGAGAGAGAGACAGAGAGAAAGAGTTTTTGTTGTTTGTTAAAAAAAGAACTTACACTCCCTCCCACTTCTCGTGCTATGTTTTCCCAGGCAATGGAGAGCATAACTCTATTTGAATGATTTTTATCTCTCTTGGTGTAAATAAATGATCTGACCCTCACAGTCTGTAAGCTTTTCGTTATCCATGTTTGAAAAAAAAGCACACACGTGTTGAAAATTTTGATAGGGAGTTCAGCCCCTTGACCCGGACTACCGGGTAAAACTCGGCTCGCACAAACACGGCTCTAAACATACGGGTCTGGCCGGGCGAATTATACATGCCTGGAAGCGTCACAGTGATCTTCAATAGGGATTGGCCTGTGCAGGATTTTTTTTCTCACGAATAGGCGAGGCACGGGCGTGTTGCATACGGCCGGGTCCAGGTCCACTATACACGTAGCATTAGTCTTTCATTGACCATTTTCAGAAAGAGGGTACCGGTACTAAGGAAGTTTTTTTTCCACTACAAAACTGCAGACTTAAACCACAATTACTATAAAAATACAAGGTAGTTTTACAATTTTTGTAGCCTAGGCTTACTTGCATTAGGTTTCATTCAATTACTGAATACTAGAGTTGTAAATTTGGGACTTTTTTCAACGGATTGCTCAACCAGTTATATCAATATTATCGTTATACTTGGAACTCAAACATTTTTTTCCAAACATTAAGTTGAGCATAATCTCACAAATACGTTCGAACTCTTCAGGGACGTGTCTGTCGTGAGTTCGAGCCGTGCTATCGACGCCCTGGCCTGGGATTACCTTGCTATGGACGGCCTAGAGATACATGAAACCGAACTAAGAACCAAGTCTACAAAAAAATGCATTTGCAACACCTATGAATTTGGATCATTGATATAGTTTCTCTATTTATAATTCTTCAAAATTTTCATTGTCCCTCTTTCTTCCGTCCGACCATGTCACAGATAAAGTACCTGCCACAAAAAAGTGTAAAATAAAAAAACAAGACCCTAAGACTATACAATTCTAAGTACAAACGAAACATAACGGGCATCATAATTGTTTGCTTATCTTAATGATAGCTGTTTTATAAGACCGTTTACTAAAACCTCCTCAATTCTATTTATTCACAGTGGGTTATGGCAGAGAAGAACTATTATCAAAACCTGCTGGTCATGGTAGCTCAATTAAAAATATCGCAATATCGGTTGCTAAGGAAAAGCAAAGAGAGAAGATGGAAGTAAGTTGAAAAATAACAATGTAGATTTTTTTTTCTTACAGTGTGAGAGAATATATAATACCATAATTTACATATATACATATATAAATGAAATGGTATGAATGTGCTCTGCTTTGACAAGTAGCTTGTAAATCAAAAAAAAAGAAGTTATGTCTGGACATTCATTCTGTCCATCCCTCGAACTCTTCACCACTCCTTCAGTCCCTCTCAGACCTCACCAAGGTGTAATGGATTAGAATTAAGTACCGGCTGAACATGTGTTTCCGTTGTTACATCCTATTTACGACACTCTTCAATCTTTTCTTCCTTTTAGAATATTCTAATAATAAATAGATAAATAAATAAATAAATAAATAAATAAACTAATTGATTAATAAATAAATTAATTAATTAATAAGTAAATAATAATAATAATAGGCCTAATAATAATAATAATAATAATAATAATAATA
>BLXT01006392.1:1582841-1594926 GCA_019648995.1 Plakobranchus ocellatus | reverse complement strand
TCTCTCTCTCTCGTACTCAAACTCAGCAGATGGAGTTAGATCTAAACGAACGTGTCCCCTTAAAGTAAGTATTGACATTGCGTTCGGGAAAATAAAGACTGGACCTATTTCCCGAGTTTTCGGAAAAATAGTCTCTTCGCAAAAAAAAAAAAATGAAAATGAAAAACAGAAGAAAAATTATATAAATTTGAACAATTGGAAATCTTTCTCTTGCTCAGGTTAGCATTTCTAAGAAGAGTGATAATACGTATGTAGTCAAGTGTAGACCTCAAACATTGGCCTTCCTTTTAAATCAGTTTCACATTGTTACCTAGCCACAACTGTAAGAGAAGCAGTCACATAATTATTTAAATGTGTTATGAGTGTGTGTGTAAATTTATGTGTGTGTATACATGTATAAATTAGAGAGAGAGAGAGAGGTCTACATAGATACAGATGATTAATAAATTTAGATTATGCCAAATACATTACTAGGTACATGTATGTGGGCGGCTAATTTAGTTAGGCAGCAGAATACTTTAAAAAAAATTATACATATTATTGTTTGTTTGTTGCATTGTAGTCAGGACGTCCACGCATCCTGCTCAATACATATTAAACGCTAATCACGCTTACAAGCCCAAAATACATCATCTTCCCTGCGCACTCTGTGAATTATTTTTGTTCGTGCTGAATACATCGGTAGAGTGTCGGGCTAACATAGACTATAAAAAGACCGGGGCTTTTTCTATTTTTTCCTTGACTCAATCATCTTCGTCTGTCACTCCCTTGTTTCGAAATTCAGTTCGGTTTTGATAGCTTCCCAATAAATGTAGGTTAAATCTTGAGCCTTAATCAAATCAAGGAAAAGGGAACCCTCGAACCCATAACACTATTCCTTGCGGTAATTATTTATGAGCACTCCAGAACAAACTTTGCAGCCACAATTCATCAGTCATACACTGTAGGAGAGAGAGAAGATGACTTGCTACGAATTAGGAACTTCGAAAGCTTATCATGCAGGTTGCGTGGGTGACAATGTTCTCTTTTATATATGTATTATCTCAACCTTGACGAAAAGCCAGACTATGAAAAAGTAATACTAATCATACACGTATAATTATGTACACATAAAGCATGCCAGACATAGGCTTACTTACCTCTATAGAGGACAGGTACGTTTATATTTCAATATGTTTTGTTATCGCAAAAGAGGTACAATTGTTTTTGTTTTGCTAATAACATTCACTATTGATAGATTATTATGTCTTATTGGTTGAAATATGCACCATGTCCGCATTGCGATAAAGCTTACTTTTTGTTGTTGTTTGTTTTGTTATTTGATCGTCTCACTAGAATGGCTGCAGGCTGATTAAGACTAGATCCACTAATAAAAAACAAACAAAAAAAAAAAAACCAGAGATTAAAGAATTCATCAGATCTTGGCCTACATATCAGAAAATTTCTCTCTCTAAAAAAGACATTTTAGATTTTAGTCTAACAATGCCCTTGGTGTCCCGAACCTGATTTTAACTTTGGTATTGTTCTGAAATGATTGTTTGAATAAATGTCACAGGTTCAGAGCATTGTTTTAGGCATGTAATGAGCATGCATATAGAGTATGATTTGAGTCAGGCTGATCTTGTAACTAACTTCATAGGGGATTCATGGTGGTATTTGTATGGTAGGTATGGTGATAATGCTGCCGCTGCTTCTAACGATGCTGATATTTATTTAATGTTTATGACAGAAATAATAATAATAATGGTAGTAATAATAATAATACTACCAAAGATGAAGATAATGTTGACGATACTACTAACATTGCTGCTGCTGCTGATGACGATAATTATGAAAGTGTGAAGATGTTGATAGTGACAATGGATGCATTGTTAAATACAGTTTCTGCTTGTTTGGAGATACGGTGATGTTGATTGCGTTGATTGCAAAAAATGAGAGCGATAGTTATGTTGATGATAATAATAATAACAATGTTGATGATGAAGATACGATGATGGTCATCATGTTTACGTTTATTATAATTTATGATGATAATTATTATTATGATTTACGATGATAGTTATTATTATTATTATTATTATTATTATTATTATTACATTAACGATGATAGGGGTGGTTTGATGGTCTTCATCTTATTGGTGTTGATAATGACGGTAAGTTTGTCAATTTTGGTGATTATGAAGAAGGTGATACATAGCGTATGTGTTAATGTTGAACCAGTATTACAGCGGCTGGTGATGATAATGGTGACTTTAGCGATTTGTCGGTTTCAGGACAATATCGCACATGAATATAAACCAATAAAGGAAATCGTTTCTTTCTACTCAACAGAAGATCAACATAGCCAACAAGCAAAATGTCTAGGAGTCATAAAACTAATCTCAGAATCAACGGTCCATAACACAGTGAACATTTCGCCACCGCAGCAAATGGGACAAGCAGCAAAGGGAAAATGCAAGAAAAGAAGCATTGTTACATTCGGATTTCGAAAAAGAGCTTGGATCCATAATTGTCTTTTTTGCTTGTTCGTAGAAAACTTATAAGAACACATTCATGTTTTTCGCATGAGCAAACTTCATACCTTTCCTAAATCAAAGGGGCAGATCGTTGAAGAACTTAAATGTACATCCAAGAAAAAAAAAAGTTGAACCATGTGGACCCAAGAAAAACAATTCCTTAAATAAAACATTGGTGTTTAAAAACTAAACAGTGCCACTTGTTTCTAAGCGCGGGGACATTTTCCTTTGTAATCATGTCGGCAACTACGTTCCGCGATGTGACGCTGATGTATGCCATTGAAGACAAAAACTGGTGCGACTATGTGCTCAAATTTTTCCGAAACGACAAGATGAAACTGTGGCTGGAGACACTGCCCTTGAAGATGGAGGATTGGAAAAACCCACCAGGTAGAGATATTGTTTTGTGCTTTCAGATTTTCAAGAAATATAAAAGGTGGGGAGCGGTCAGGGTGACAAGATTTGTGGGGAAAAGGGAGTTAAGGGTTGGGGAAAGCCGTATACAATTAAGGTGAGAGGCTATTGTTGATTGGTTCTAAGAGTAGTATTAGCAGCCCTAGTGTCTTGTAAGGAAAAATGAATTTTGACGGCTTCGATTTTAGTTTTTGTACGATGGCTTAAAGAATCTTCCTGAGATAACATCGTGTTGCCCAGCTATAAAGTCTCGCTTCACTTGAAGTCGATGCTATAATTCTCTAGTACTATCTCTTTTCCGTCCGATGTGTTGCATTTGGGTTTTCACAGCAAACTACCACTACTTCTTCTATTGCCACCACCACCACCAGCATTACTACTACTACTACTACTACTACTACTACTACTACTACTACTACTACTACTACTACTACTACTANNCCACCACCACCACCACCACCACCACCAGAACCGCTACAGCACAATATTTTAAGTTGCTCATGGTTTTTTTTCTGCAGGAATTTATGATAGGGTATACTTTATACTATGTAAAGGCCTTGACTGCAGAACGGTAGAAAGCGAGAGATTTATTTTTGCACCCAAATTTATATGGAATCAAAACAACGGCTCTTAACGGAGAGATAATGGATTCACCCGATTTTCCCTCTCAAAACATTAGTTTTTATAAGTCTTATCCTTCTTCGTTTGTTCTTAAAAGCACCAAAATTATTGTTTTACTCATCAGAAATTGAGGTGGCGGTCAAAGAGTCTCATGTGTTGATGTTGTTGACAACTTCAAATCTCCTCAATTACATGGAGGAAAAGAAAGATTGGTTCTCCTCCATGCTGAAAAAGGGTGACCCGGGAATGTCTACAGTGGTGTATGTTCGCTTGGATACACCCAGTGATGTTATGGATGAGTTTTGTGAAGAACATTTATATCATTATGACGACTCAAACAGTTTAGAGGTATGAGTGGCCTTTTTCGTTCATTCATTATTTCATTGACAAACGCAGCGAAAGAGGACAATATACACAAGCTGGCATTCTATATCCCTAATCCATCTTATTCAAACAATATGTCACAAATTTAAAAATCATTGCCTTTGACTAAGGAAGCAAATCTTATGAATGACGTTTGGCTGTGTATCGCGAAGGTATGGCCTCTTTCATTTTGGTCGCACACTTTTAAAGACTACTTGATAAATCCGTAGCATTAGAGTGTAACTATTCATTAAGAGCAAAGCGTTTGATTTGTATTTTAATCCAGTTGTCACTCTATATGAAAGGCGTCAATTGATAGGGCCTACCATTCTTAAAAAACTGGTCATTTTTTTTTAAATTTATACTTCATTCAACTATATATATACTCTTTGTTTTGAACTCTTCTGTCAGATTTGTGATAGTGGTTCAAATATAACGGACGTGATTACCAACATTATGCAACTGGTTGAAAGTAACTCCAGCAAGGCTAAACATGAAGTGCCCGCCACTAGGCCTAAACGTGCGAGCGAAACGAAAACATTGTCAGTGGAGATCATTCCCGAGTGTTTTCATCAGGTAAGCGCAATATTGCACAACTCAGCCAAATGGAGCTTTGGCACCACAATGGCCAACAAATCCGCTGTGATACCTGCAGGGATTCTTCTCCGGTTCAAGTTTGAGGCCACACCGGTGCTCTGGCCCGACAAGAATATTGAAGCATGAAATCACGTCGTTGTGGACATGTTAAATCGCCACAAAGGACTTACGCGTCTCGCGTTTTTACTCCATTAATTTTAGTCTTATTACATCAATTTTTTATTACTGTAGCTACAAACAACAGGCGACAGGTAGACAAAGAATGAAAATATTACATTTAAACACGTTTGGGAGGGAGCATCAGAGAAAGTCTAATCACCGTCGCATAATCGTATTTGTGTTGGTGACAGTGACGGTTATGGTGAGGAGAAGAAGAAGCAAACGTACAAAAAAGAGGAGGAGCAGGCGGAGGATGGAGGGAGAGGAAGGAGAAGAAGAGTGTGCGGCGTCTGGTTGCGGGTTCGAACCATAACTCAAAAGTTTCTGTGTGATTTGAATAGCTACTGCGTCACGAACAATCTTAGAGAAGTGCTAAGAGAAAGGAAAAGTGTCATGCAGTTTAGTGTGATTTGCGAATTTGAACTTGTTTAAATAGGAAGGGATCTGGGATGCATTTTAAATCTGACTTTGTGTTATTTTGAAGATGCAATTTTCAACACCCAGTAAATTCTTTCCTCTGTCCACATCCTTCAATTTGATTTTGTATTACTTTGAAGATGAAATTTTCGAAACCTAATAAATTCTTCCTCCTGCCTGCATCCTTCAATGCCAGATCAAAAGCAAGCATGTATGATTATGATTTTATAGCCAACTCAGTCGTTAACGCAAACCGATTTTCTCCAGATTTGTTCCCGATACACAACCATTCTGTTGCAGTTTTCTAGATAACTTTTTGCTCGTCTTCCTCTACGCGTTTGCTATCTATTTTTTTTTCATTGATAGCTTTATATATTTGTGTGGCCTATCGAGATGACATTTTTTAAAACTTATTGCCACATTAAAACCATATTGCTTGGGCCAGATTGGTGTGACCTGCTCGTGTTTACGTGATTTTGCAATTTTAGCCCATTTCAGTGCCCTAAATTCAAACACTCCTGGTTTGATATCCGCTTTGTGGTCTTTATGTGGTCAGAATACTGTTTTTTTCAGTAATGACTGAAATTTGTAGCCCACGTTCTAAAGAAATATCTGCGTCAACGGGAAGGAAAAAAATGAATGGATACAAGTTATTTATTATCGCGCTAGTGAGCTGTATAGTGGAGATACAATTTAGAATCCACAACAGTGCAATAGTAAGTCCATATACATGTACTTAGAATATCCCTCGTATTCTTATTCAGTTAAACTAAATATCTTTAACTCTTAAATTTTTTACTCTCCTCGCAGACTGGAGAAAGAGTATCACTGATATTCAAAGAGGCCATTCAAGGGGAGGTCACAGTCACGTTCAGAAAAATCAAAGATGAAATAAGATGCGAGTTGATAAATCCTTACTGTGCCATCTTTCGTGTACCAGGTGAATAACTCTTAGTTTGTTCACTCTCTTTCTTTTCAAGTACTTCTGTATTTGAGTGGTATAATATTCTGTCGTAAGTGTATTGAGTCCACGCGAGTTGTTTAGTCTAGACTTCATTTTGCCCTGTTTTTCATTACATTTCTTTGAAATCATTCAATCATTTTTCACGCTCAAGCAGTAAATCAGTTTTCTGGACTTCGACAACGTTTTTTCTCTTTTTTCTGTCCGTTCTTTTCTAAAATTCTGTTTCTCTACACCTCTTTTCCTGAACTGATATTCTATTCACCCTCCTTGATTCTCTTGTCTTTTTCTTCCTCCTCCCTCTTCTCTTCCTACTCCCCCTCCTCTTCCCTGTTGAGTCCTAGATCCTCTTCTTATTTTTTCCTCATCCGCCAAGAAACCCATACATGGATTCTATCATGTTGATGTAAAAGTTTTATCTGTATCACTGGTCTCCAGCTCTACCAACTTCTCGGACGGATTCAAGTCTCAATAATGTTGGCCGTTTTTGCCAAGGGTCCATACTGTGCAAATGTTTAAGTGTATTGATGGCTTATTTGCTCCTTAAAGTGGAGAATCATTTCTTAAATGAATCATCCAGTTTAATAATTGTGTATAATGTAATATTAAAACATTTTCAATGTGCTCTTCATAACATATCTACTTCTGCCAGCCTCGAATAGAGAATATGGATATGATGAGAGAATGAGTCCAATGTACACGTATAAACAAAGAACTTTTCAAAAAGAAACTTTAATACGCAGTATTTAACTCCAACTCATTATCTCCAATGTCAAATGAATAAGCTACAAATTCTCTGCAGAGGCTACTTTTGTAGGAATGTTAATCTTTTAATACACCTGTGAACTTTTTTTTCTTGCAGAATTATCAGAGAAAACAGTATACATGCAGATACACGTCAATGGAGTGGGAAAGAGGAAGCTTAAAATTGAGAATAACGTGCTCAAGTATGAATATTCCAGGTTAGAAAATGCGAGTTATCTTCTTTTCAGATAGTTTCTCGGTTACTCTTTATATGCCCTTCGTCTCTCTCTCTCTCTCTCTCCCTCTCTCTCTCAGTCTCTGTCTGTCTGTCTCTCTCTCTCTCTCTCTTTCTCTCTCTCTCTTTCTCTCTATATATATCTATCTACCTATTGATCTATCTGTCTATTTATTAATCTACATTTGATATGTCTGTCTTTCTGTCTTCCATTATATCTGTCTGTCTGTCCGTCTATCTTCTGTCTCGCTATCTAGTTGTATAATATTATATCCCTCTCTCAGTCTTTATCTCCCTCTCTGTCTTTCCTCGAGATGCCCCATTCCTATTTTACACCTACTACTACTACTACTACTACTACTACTACTACTACTACTACTACTACTACTACTACTACTACTACTACAACTACTACTACTACTACTACTTCTGCTGCTGCTGCTGCTGCTGCTGCTGCTGCTGCTACTGGTCTTCTGCCATTCCTTTTGCCACTGCCACTCTCTTACTCCAGTGCCACCGCGCTACTGTTATTACAACTAATACTATTGGTGGTGGTGATATTTTTGCTATTACAATATCAGTAATAATATTATCATATATTTTAGTATTTATCAATGCCATAAACTATAGAACCACAAGGGATTAACACTAAGCTAGCTATAAAGTATTAAAATAGTGAAATGTGGCCTTTGAAGGATTCGATAGTTTTTTTACTCGTATGAATCCTCATCCATTTCTGCTTCAATATCAGTTATTTCTTTATCAATATTTGACCTTCGAGTGCTTTAAACATGGTATTGAACATGACGGGGTGACACCTAATATGCATAACAACAAATATAAACAAACCAAGGCCTTGTAGAATAAAAAAGGTTTTAAAAATGCAATGCCAGAGTACCATACAATGGAGCACAAAGACTTCCTAAACGCAGGAAAGAGAAAATAGTCAAAGTCTCTCTCAAAGCTGACAACGATATCATGTATGTTCCAGGAGCCCATTAAAGTCCTAGGAATGCTAGGTTAGCTTAATTTTTTGGGCTTTTGCAGTTTTCTCAAAATGCGATTTTTTTATCTTCGATGTATTATTTTTCAAACGCTCCCTTGTAAAACAAGAAACTATTCATCCAATAATGCTCAAATTTAGCACACTTGTTTTCAAGATATTTATCTAGAGGTTATTCTAGCTTTTTGTGAGTTTTCTATAAAAATTGAACTGTTTTACAAAATTTGAACTACTTCTTTGAGGTTACAAATTTGAAGGAAACTGGGCAATCACTGGAAAGATTGAAGGCAAACGCAGTAGAGTTAGACAGAGAATAACTTTTATTGAAAGTCATAAGTGATGGGCAATAGGTGAGGGTAACAACAATAACTTAATGAGGATAAATAAGAATAGGTTTGAGTCGAGAAACATGATCGCCAATGTCTTTTCCAGACAAGGCACCTAAAGAAGGAGAAGAATCGGCAAAACGTGTTTAGGTATACTCTGTGTTTTACAAATTTGTTCAAATAAATTTGAATGAGTGGTTATATCTTTTTACAATAACAATACTATTGGTAATCATTGTTTTTTCGCAGTGCGGAGCTACTTTTCCAGACTTACGGTGCTTCCTCTAGAGAAGAACTTGATGTAATGCTTGCTAGTCAGTTGACTAATAGCCTATGTTCAGATCCCCTCGCTATGAGGCTTTTTGACAGTCCCCCCGAGAAACCCGGTTCTTTTGGTAAGTTCGTTTCCGTTCTCTCTCTCTCTCTCTCTCTCTCTCTCTCTCTCTCTCTCTCTCTCTCTCTCTCTCTCTCTCCCTCTCTCCCTCTTTCTCTCTTTCTATGACCATCGGTATTTTAGAATTGTAAAATTCATGACTTGGGTTGCGGCTAATAGCTCTCAAATCATTGTTTCATTGTCCTCTAAGATTAAGGAAGAATTCCAGAATGTAAAGAGTGATAAGGTACAAATTGTTTTCCTCTTACATTGAAAAGGAAATGATGGGTAGCTAGAAATATTACTCATGTATATTTCTTTGTCCATGTAATCAAATACCTTCTCAAACAGAAAAATAGGACTGGCAAAAATTGATATCGTTAGGTTTATAAGTTCCCTTATTTTCATATGTTTACATGAGTTATGAGAAAATCTCATGCAGTTGCGATTACTAAGGTTGATTTGAATGTTTCCTTAGATACATGAGTATGGGCATTCATCTGCCATCAGCAGTAAACTGGCCGCTTCTCTCTGATAAGCAAGGTAGATGCCACGGTGGAAAGTGAAGATTTAATACTGGGTACTACAAAAAGCCTTGTACCTTCAAAAATACATTCAAAAAATGACTGACTATAATGGTTCTTTAAAGCTCGTGCGAATAGTATGGACATTGTTCACTTTCAACGATTAAAATCTTTTCCAAATCATTCCTTGACTAACATAGAAGCAAATGCCCTCATCTCATTTCCCATTTCTTGGGTTTGTGGAAGTTATTTCTTAAAAAAAAAACGTGCAGGAGTTTTTGCCAATTCGTCTGTAAAAGCTGAGCATACTAATAATATCTCCTGTGGAAACACAAATGGTACTCCAGATCTGATTACTTCATTCACTAGGCACTCGCCTGTAAAATATGGACATACATCGACCTTTACATAGCAAGCAATCAATAAGGAGATTAGTCAAAGAAAAAAAAAAGACTATGGAAATTTCTTTATATCTTAAAAATCTTTAGTGTCAATAATTTTAGTAGATAGCAAAAATGTATTTTGAATGGTAGGAGGACAAAAATTAAAGGGAACCGAATGAAAATATATAAAATGTAAGCTATAAATCTAACACATTTCATGCAGAAGCATGGCTCTAAACTTTTATGGAACAAGGAAGTAATTTGGGTCTTGCGGCCAGAAAAATTCTAGACATTAAAGACCGTTCATTTCTTATCATGCAGAACAAAACATTATTATGTGAAATCAATGTCAAAATAATAATTCTACTTGTTTTCGAATACACACACAAGCATTCTTTCTAATCTCTTTCTCTCTCTCTCTCTCTCTCTCTCTCTCTCTCTCTCTCTCTCTCTCTCTCCTCTCGCTCTCTTTCTGTCGCTCTCATTTTCTCTTCCTCCCTCTCTCATTTTCCCTTCCTCTGCCTCTCCGTCTTTCCCCATCTCTATCTCGCTGAATCAAAAAAAAAAAAAAGAAACAACAACCCTCGCGTCTGCCTCTCTAACCCTTTTTATTTATCTGACTACCCTCTCTTCCCTAGCTCTGTCTCATTATCATTGTCTCTCTCTTTCTTTTCCTCCCTCTTTCTATTCCTCTCTCTCTGTCTCTTTCTCACTTTCACTCCCTCCTTCTCTCTTTCTCTCTCTCTCCCTCCCTCTCTCTCTCTCTCTCTCTCTCTCTCTCTCTCTCTCGCTCTCTCTTTCTTTATCTCTGTTTTTTTTATCTCTGATCTATAGCTAAGACCCGTAGACATTGCGTATTGACAAGCAGGAAGTAAAATAAAAAAATATATATTTTATCCTTATTTTCTCATTCATTAAATGAAAAAGCTTTTACTTTTCAAATCATGCCTCCTCTCCCTTTAGCGCGACTTTTTTTTCTTTCCTTCTCTTCTCGTCGGCCTCTTTCATTTTTATCCCAAAACTCCTTTCTTCTTAAAAGATGGTAACATTTTCATTAGTGTGAGAGAGACGTCGAAATATTCATTCCAAATTTAAACACGTATATGTAT
Organism: Plakobranchus ocellatus; assembly: GCA_019648995.1. Taxonomy (NCBI): domain Eukaryota; kingdom Metazoa; phylum Mollusca; class Gastropoda; family Plakobranchidae; genus Plakobranchus; species Plakobranchus ocellatus. The sequence continues at coordinate 1,584,181 of BLXT01006392.1, read as the reverse complement.
GTTTGGATTCAGTCTTTCAATATCTGGAATTACCGAGGCCTAGATTTAACTTCCTCTTGGTTGTTTTAACTTGGGCCATTTAGCTACTGAGGCCACTTCCTTTCAGTCTCAAAGAGAACCCTGCTTTAGCCTTTATTTTCAGCTTTGAATGGCGATAAAGACCTTGAACTAAACTGACTTGTTTGCGAATTTCATTCAATATTAAGTTTAATGTGTTGAATCAAGCACAGTACACACGATTTTTCCGTACTTGGACCGGCCTGCGAATAATCCAGCGAACAACCATAACACTTTAATTTTATATGTAGGCCTATAGGCCCCTAACATAACATACATGTCTATCTGCATAGGTCCCGCTGTGCTTTTTTTATGCCTTATAATTACATTGCATATTTTCACGATTGTGAAAGAATATTTAATCAGCCTTTTAAATTGTGCCTTCGCTATTGGTTCAAAGTTTTATATATTTGATAAGTACATGTAAATTAGCCTGTCACCCAATCCTTCTACTTTTATTTTCATGCCTTCGCTGGGCATGGGAATGCAAAGCCAATTTTTATTAGATAGATCTAGTAGGGGACTGGTCAAGTATAATCTTAGACCTTTTTTGGGATCCACCCCTCTCCACGTGATATAACATTGTTGATCTTTTCACCTGTCATAGCAATACTTAAATAATAATAATAATCATAATCGTCGATGGCGTGCTTGTTGAGCATTAACACTGTAGCTTAAGATTTGCCGTTTTCAAATTGTTGAATGACCATGACATAATATTTTGCATGCAGCATGGTGGTTGTAAGCGAGAGTCCTGGCCTGTTGGACTGGGCATCCGCTCACGACAACATACCTCCTATGCATGTCTTTAGCGTACTTAAGTGCCAATTATACGTTTTTTCTTAAGTTGCACGTGGGATAGCAGCCGAGAGAAGTTGATTGTTTGAAGGAGTATAGAATGCATAGTGTTGCGACAAAACCACTATTAAAATTTATTTATCTTTCTTTTAAAGGCGAATTCATGCGCCATTGGTTGAGAAAGAAAATACCATGCGACTGGCTTTCTGAAGGATTTGAACCACGGACTCTTTATTAAGACTCTCACAAGGACTAGTGAATATTTTGGCACATACTATTGCTTTTTTTAAACAAATGCCAATAATTGGTCACCCAAGAATAGAATTTTGTTGGATCTTAAGGGGCTGGAGCTGTCAGTAATCATTGCGTATGCCAATTGGTAATTATAAAAAGCATAAATTTCCGAAGCAATGAGTTATTTTCACAGTCTTAAACTATATGTTAGGCTTTTAAGCTTTTCTTACAGGAGAAAAAGTAAAGAAGAG
>BLXT01006392.1:1541230-1554052 GCA_019648995.1 Plakobranchus ocellatus | reverse complement strand
TTTTTTTTTTTTTTTTTTTTTTTGGGGGGGGGGGTGGATTTTTTTTTTTTTATTGGGTTAGGTAGACTGAAATTCACTAAAAGAGTAAGCAAGAATCATTTAACATTTTGAACATTTCATAAGGTTCTCAATGAACCTTTTTCATAGAAAGTCCAGTCAGCTGAGCATATTTTCTGTGTAGGGGAGATCGGAAAGTGAAGAGTATTTTAAATAAATCTAGCACGGTTATTGTTTACTTTCTGCCTATAGCTGTAGGAAAAAGTTTGAGAAGTTTATGAAGATAAGAATATGTTAATGTTGTGATCATTCAATGAATTCAATCAATATGTTTGGCATTATGTGGTTGTTACATAACAATTCTGAAGACATTACTATTTATTGCCCGTGATATTTTTTTAACAGCTTCCTTCGTCTTAATATGTGCTATTTTAATGAAGTTCCTTTTTTTTGCTTTTTTGTATATTGTATACATATTTGATTTCTATATCAAGAGTAGTTTGACTGTATATTGTTTTTTGGTACTCCCGCATGTATGATAAAAGTGTTTTTTATATCAGCATCGATATGATTGTCTGTTTTGAATTTGGATAAAGCTATCTAAATTAAAATTTTGGAAAAGTGAGTAAGAAGGTGTTTGATTGTGATACTCCAAAATACCATGGAATTATATAAACATCATGGACAAGTTTCAGTCACTATTGTATTTGTTTTGAGGGGAATATGAATTAGAAAAAAATAGCTGTGATTGTGAACTCAGTTTCTGCAAAGTGTTGCCGCTTAACTAGCTGGATAATGAATAAATTTTATCGGAAACCTTTTAAGGTTAAAAAAACAAGAATTATGCTTATTCTTTCTCAGTGTCTGTATTCCATCCAGACTCTTTTTATTTTCTTTATTAATCTAGATCCAAAATGTATATCCATCTAGATCCAAAGGCATGACAATTTTAGAGAATATATTGTCGTAAAGATAATGATAAAAGCTTAAAGATGGAACAAGATAACCAACTTAAACTCATTGTAAAAAAATCCACATAGCAGTAGTATATTACTAGGTGTTTATGGGGTCAGATAGTCATTGGTGTTGCTGAATTACCTAGTGCACTCAGAGGCGTAATCAGTGGTATCCATAACTACAATGATAGTGATATCCTTATTGTTTCTTAACTCCCTAAGAATCCTTTGTATATGAGTGAGATAATGATAAAACAGATGCATACTTTTTTAGTAATTTTTTGTTATAATTAAGAACAGCTAGGAAATGCAGAATTAATAGCTACACTCTGTGAAATATCATTCTGTTATGATACTCAAACAAATTTTGTTCACATCGTATCATGTAAGAGTGTGTGGTTGTGTATGTGTGAGAGAGAGAGAAAATGTTCATTTTTTTTTACCTTTGTGCATGTATATTTTTTTTTTAATATTGCAACAAATATTATCACATGTGCCATTCAATAAGATTTATTGGATGTACATTTTTTTTTTGTTTCCGTCTCTGGTTATAGTTTAGACTGTTCCTGTATCATATTTTTGTCAGGCATCCAGCATGGCAGTGCGGAAGCTAGTATAGTTTATAGTGTTTGAAAAATAAACATTTTAACATAATTGTCCATTGTTTTTTTATTTTTGTTTGAGAACTCTCTCAAGTCATTTATAGTCCCTTTCAGGAAGCGTGAGGACTAGAAGCCTAATATTTACTGTTGATGGAGATGAAGATGTCTGTGCATCAAATTCTGACTCGACGATCCCTAGTATGACGGGATCTTTAGAGAGGTAGTTTACTAGGCTTTTTACAACCCATTAAGCCTGTCAAATCATCACTGTGCACAAAGATATCGGGATATCCATTTAACTATCATTTTTGTCCATCATTTTCTTTAGGCTTGAAAAATTTTGATGGTAAATCTTTTAATTATTCATTCCTCTAATTTCCTTATTTAACATTATTTCAAGCTGCATAACATTTTATTTTGCTTAGCATATTTATGCACTAAGTGATTGCAGTTTGATAAAATGTGCAAAAAATGGACACCTAAAAATCACATTTATCATCTAAAAAATAGGGGAAAAACCAAGACCACACAATAAGTTCTAAAAATGATCAATTATGCAAAATTTTATTTGCCTTGCTTCAGAAAATCGTGCAGTGGTAAAAAAAATTTGTTAGTATTTGATGAGAAAGACATAGAAGGAAAAATTGTCATGCAGATCATGGGCAATTTCACTGAAGAGATTTACTGATGCATTTTTTAAGAAAAATTGTGCTCAAACCAATCTCATTCTTTTCAAAAATCACTTTCATTAAAAAGAAGAGAATATTTTGTGCAAGTAATTTATCAGAACAACTTCCTTTAGGCCGAAAAAAAGTATATCTATATGTAAATATAAAATTTCCAAATTTCCATTATGGAACCTCTGAGAATTCAAACGCAAAGTATGGTGCATGTACTCCTATTATTGCAAGATATACTTATCTAAGAGAAGGCCTTGGTTGTTCCAAACTCTCTAAAGGCCAGTTGCAATCCTTTAAAACCATTCTCAAACCAATAGTATTGTTGATGATCTCAAACAACAGTATCAATTGAATTCATGAATAGATTTACAGATGGCTGATCTTTATTTTTATTCTGTTTTGTTGTTTTGGAAAATCAAAATAATGTCAAGATACAATTGCAACTTGGATGAAATATTTTACTAATTTTTTAAAGTATATATCTGCCCTCTCTGCAAAAGTCCTGCGCTGTATTCATTTTCCATCATATTGTTTTAGTTTTTAAATAGGCCTGTTCCCACTTATACATTATCAATGAAAATCATCCTGTTAAAAAGAAATATTTTTTACGGTCATAAATTTCATTCATTGTTCATTAAAAAAATAGACCAGTTAAGTTTGTAGGATAAGTAATTTCTATGGAAATCATTATTCAATTATCAAAATTACAGCAAATATATATTAATGATTTGTAAAGGTATTTTTGCTTTTGAGCTTTACAGATCTATCCTAAAAAGGAAAGAGAAAATTTTTAACATAGTGCAAAGGTTCTGGAAGTAGATATAGTCCTATTTCAATAAATTTAAAATCCTGTTGTGCAAAATTAAAAAAAAAAAGTGTCAATGTTGTAGTGCTGGCATTCATAAAAAAATTTTTCTTAGTAGGGGACATAAGTGGACAATAAGTCAACCATTAAAATTGTTGGGGTTTTTTGTTGTTTTTTTTTAAGTACAGAAATATAAAATTAGATCTTTCTTCTTGACTATGTAAACATATGTTCAAAATTTAATAAATACAGGGAAAATTGGTCAAAGAAGTATGAATCTTTAAAATTTGTTAAAAAATTAAAGAATGTTTCACAATATCATAGAAATTTTAAGATAAAAATAGCGCAGAACAAAATATACTGCTAAGAGGATGTTAGTAAAACGGGGTCACTCCATGTCAAAGAAAAGTCTTGCAGGCCACAGTTTTAATGGTAGCCAAACCATTAAATCTAGGTATTATTCAAGTGTAGGCACAGACATCTGACAGTGAAGATGTAGAAGTAGAAAAGTCTTATGCAGAAATAGAAAAAGCAAAAGGCTATCTAAAATCCCCAGACATCATAATAATGATAGGAAATTTCAATGCAGAAGTTGGGGATGAAAGGGTAGAAGAAGTTGTTGGGCCCAGTGCCATTGGGACTGTAAATGAGCGTGAAAATAGGCTAAATGAATGATGCCAAATCAATGATTTTGCCATCACAAATACGGTCTCAAAACCACCTTAGGCTAATGTAGACTTGGAAGAGCCCAGGAGATAGAAGTAAAAACAAAATAGATTAAATCCTCATTCAGAAACAATTCCGAAACGCCTTCAAAACATCAAAATCACTACCGGGAGCCGACTGTGATTCAGTTCATATTCCAGTAATGTGTTAATTTCAATTAAAACATAAGAAATTAAGAAAGATGAAGGCTAATCCTAAATTCCAAATGGGCTTACTAAAATCTGATGAAAAACTAAGAGGCAAAGTTTCTATAGCTGTGCATAACAAATATGAGAATCAGAAGTAGAGGAATTGTGGTCAGAAATGAAAAATTCACTTTATGAAGTCAGAGAAAAATGTTCCCAAAGAAGATAAAAAACAGCATTAAAGTGGATAAACAAAGAAATACTCAATTTAATGGACAAAAGGCGCAAATCAAAAAATGTAGAAGCCAAATACAAAATAAAATGCAATGCGGCAAAAGAAGAATGGATTAATCAAAATGTCAGGAAATAGAGCAAAAGCTAAATGTAGACAGCAAATTCACACATGCTAAAATTGAGGACATCAGTGGTAAGAAAAACAAATGCAGTCGCCCTGGCTGTATAAAATCAAGACAGAACAATGTTAATGGAAAAGAAGGAAATACTAAACAGATGGTCAGAATATGTTGAAGATCTTTTTAAAGATGATAGGTGCAAAAATCCCAAAATAGAGAAAAACAGAGAAGGCCAAACTATCCTTAAAGAAGAGGTAGAAGCAGCCATGAAGAAAATGAAAAAATGGAAACACCACAGGACCAGGAAAAATATACCAGAAGGAATAATTAAAGCATTAGATAATTTAGGAACAGACCTGACAACAAAACTTCTTAATGCAATATAAGATAATGGTACAATTCCAGAAGATCTTTATAGATCTGCCTAAAACACCAGGAGCAACAGACTCTGAACTTCAGGGAATAATCAGTTTAATGAGCCATTTCACAAAAATCCTGTTACGTGTTTAGACGCATGGAAAGAGCAAGAGTCTAAGACCAGAAATATCTCCAAACCAGTTTGGCTTAGGCCTGATAAAGGGACTAGAAACGCAATATTCACTTTGCCAATGTTTATGGAAAGGTGCATATAAATGCAAAAAGATCTCCACCTCTGTTTCATTGATTATTCTAAGGCCTTTGACAGAGTAAAACATGTAGAGCTGTTTCCTAAGCTAGAAAAATTAGACATTGATGAGAAAGATCTGAGAGTAATTACTAGTTTATACTGGGATCAAACTGCATTGGTAAGAATTGAAGGAGGACATAATGATTTCAAATCCATTAAAAGATGTGTTAGGCAGAAATGTGTAATGTCTCCTGATTTTTTTAATCTATGAGGGCAGGCTGATAATTAAGTTCCGTTTGCTAATAACTCAGTCGATTTTCGTCACATCGACCTAAAAATTTCATACATATACTCTCGAACCATTTCCGCATCGGTCATGGCTCATCGTGAGAAAGTTGACTGCATGATTAGAGGAAATCGAAGGGTCAAACAAAGGGAAATTGCCAATGCAGTAGGCATTTCGAAAGAACGAGTGCACCATATCGTCACAGCTGTACTGGGTTACCGAAAAGTCTATGCTCATTGGGTCCCAAGACAGCTCACTGTAGAGATGAAAGTGCAGAGAAAGGACATGTGTACTCAACTCTTAGAGCTTTTGACTGTCTTCATTCTTGCATGAATATTTGCAGCAGAACATCCCTCAGCTGCTAAAAACTCTATAACAGAGCGCTGTTTGATGAGAAGGTCATTGGACGTCGCCATTGTCTCATAAATATGGCTACCCCATCACATGTTGCGCGTCACTGCATTATGAGTACAAATGACGTCACACAAACTTGTTGTTCTAGTTGAGCCTAGAAAAATGGTTCGAGAGTATATGTATGAAATTTTAGGTCGATGTGACGAAAATCGACTGAGTTACTAGCAAACGGAACTTAATTATCAGCCTGCCCTCGTATATAGTAAGATAATCTTAAGGAATCTTGATAATATTTCAGGCTTAAAAATAAATGGAGCGAATCTTAATAATCTCAGATATGAAGATGATACAGTTTTAATCGCAGAATCTGGCGAACTGGCGAACAACTCCAAAAACTTCTTGATACTGTAGTTTTAGACAAAGAAAACAGAATGTATGGTCATCTCAAAGAAATCCTCTAACCTCAAGTGCAATCTCGTTAGCAAAGATGAACAAATCAAACAAGTTACAAACTTCAAACATAAATAGTGAAATAAGTAAAAGAATAGCCATGGCCAAAGAAACATTCCAAAAAGTGAAACCAATATTGGCAAATAGAAACATAAGTATGAAAGCCAAAATAAGGGTAGAGGTAATTAAAACATAGTCAATCTTTTTGTGTGGTAGTGAGTGTTGAACAATAAACAAAGAAATAGAGAAAAAAGTAGAAGCAGTAGAGGTAAGGTTATCAGAAGAATAATGAGGATATCATGGACAGAAAAAAGTCTAATGAATTGGTACTGAAAGAGGCTAATCTCGAATGATCTCTAATTAAAACCATAAGACAGAGGCAACTGCAGTTTTTAGGCCATATTTGCAGACACAAGGTTTTAGAACACTTAGGAATCACTGGAAAGATGGAAGGCAAGCGCAGTAGAGGTAGAAGGAGAATAACTTTTATTGAAAGTCTAAAGTCATGGGCAGTAGGCAAGGGTAGCAATAACAACTTTATAAGGTTTACTAAGAATAGGTTTGAGTGGAGGAATATGATCTCCAATGTCTCTTCCAGACAAGGTACTTGATGATGATGAAATTCAGTAAGTATTGTACATAGAGATGATAGCCCTCACCCTCCACAAGCAATCATTAATTCACAGAAATATAAACATAGGGATTTTGTAAAGAGACAATTACCCCTTAAAGACAATAAGAAAATAAAATTTATTCATGAGAATATTTAGCTTTATATACAATACATATAGGAGACAAAATTAGAAATGCTGAAATGTGTTAAAAAAATTCATGTGACATTAAATTTTAAGAGGTACAAATATGTGCATATTGAAAAAGATGATTTCATTCAGTAACAGTTCATTTTGATTACATCATTGTAAGTATGAAAATATCATAAATGCGTGGCTCAAAATATATCTATTGCTACGCATTGCATTTAGGACTTTACTAAGTTAAGGATAATCAACCACCAATAGTAGAAACAAAAAGCTGACCTAGAGGCAAATTATTGTAAAAGCAGTTTTTTTTTAAATAATACAGATACAATAACATGTCTCTACATCAGCCAAAAGTATCTGACCAGATTTGAATCAAAGCAAGTTGTTCAAACAAGAACCATAATGTAAGAAAAAAATCAACTAGAAAATGCCATATATATTAGCAATAAACAAAAAAGGATTACTTAAAATACCATAGCAACGTACATTAATGTTGTTTTATTCTTAATACATTCAGCAACGAAAGTAAATGTTCATCTACTACATCACTGATTACAAATAAAGCTCTTGTATGAAGCTCAAATAGTAAAAATGCAGTCAACAGAATAATTTATCGAGGATCAATAAAATAGAAGTCAAAGAATGTTCCATCATTGAAATAGACATTTTTGTAATTCTCTATCAGGTTCATGGCTTCTTCCTGAACACTTGGGAACCTGTGGGAGTTCTTTCGAGCTGAGGAGGAAAAAATAATGCAAAAATAGTTATTGGTAAATTAAAAACACACATATTGTGTATGTTGTATGTATTATGTCTTTCTGTATGAGAGTTTAATTTATGAGCCTTCTCTCCATTACATCTATTATATCAGCTTTCAACATACCTGTCTATATATCAATCCTTCTACAATGTAGTTCATAAATAAGGGCCGGGACTTAACTTTTGAAGAATTTACAGAGAGGAAAGAAATCAAATCATGGTAGTAATTACCGAGGAGATCAGTGGTTGGACTTTCACTGAAAGAGAACCTTCTGTTTGATTCAAAAAAAAAAATTTAAACATAAGGTGCTGGAGAGAGACAGAGAATATCAAAATGCAGGATAATGATAACAACAACAACATCAACAACAAAAACAATTAGAAGAAGAAAAAGAAGAAGAAGAAGAAGAATATGGTCTTGGTCGCAATCCCGCTAACTCCATTTGATCATTTTTTATAGGAGAAGGAAAAAAAGCGCATACATAGAGCCATTTTCAAGTTTTTAGTCACAAAATCTCTCATACAGTCTCCAAATGTAATAAATGTTTTGTAAAGAAGTTAAATTATGTTAGAGTACATTAATTTTTTGATAAATGGACATAGCCTATTTGCGATCAAGAAAATAAAAGAAGTTGGCCTTGCTGCGCTTGTCAAGCGAGGTAACTGCTCTGTGATGGCTGAAAACAGGCCAAGCTTCCACCATGGCCGGTTTGCAAAAGTAGATTTCTTGAGTTGGCTGTTTAGCGCTGACTAACATCAAACCGATGTCAGGAGTTGGCTGTTTTGTAGGAATAGTGTTTTTGCTATGATAGTATTAGCTGTATGAAAGAGCCCCTCTTTGAAACCACAAATCATCTACAATAAAAAAATATTTTTTAAAAAACAGAACACAGATTTTACAAGATGATAATTAATTATACAGGTTTATTGTATTGCTTGATCAGAATGAATTAAATGAATGTGTTGCAATAACATCAGAAAAAAAAAATAAAAAGATAGTGGAATATGTGCTAAAGCTATATATAGGAAATAAGAAAGAGATTAAAGGAAAGTTTTATTGATAGCTGGGGAAATTCATCGTACAAGTTTGTCTTATACAAAGTTTAACATGCAAATAATAGTTTAAATATCCACAAATAAAATATTGACATGTTAATGATTAATTCAAGTGTCCACAAATTTAATTTTGACATGTAAATGATAAATTTAATTTCACTAATACTGTTTTCAGAACATTTGGTTAGCTAAATCCTTAAAATTTGTTCACATGCTGTAGTTTAATGTGTTGTAAGCATTGCACAGTTGTTTTTTTTTTATTTTCAAAACATTGTTTATAATGTTTATTAGAGAGCTTTGAAGTTTCATAAAAGAAAAAATAATACATGAATGATATTTGAAATTGAAGTGTAATCCAATGTGTTATTGTCACCTCCACCACAAACATTGGTGTAAACCAAAATACATTTTATTTATGAAAGTACATGTGAGGCATTTGAGCATAAAAAAAAACCTTTATAGATACTCTACAATTCATTACACAACTTGACTCCAGATATAAGTGACAATGCAAAAGTCTGGATAGTTCTGTAGATATTTGTAAATCTAGCATGACATTGATTATAGCCTAGGTCAGAATATTCTTAGGAATCCAAAATAAGAAGCATAAATTATTTTTATAAACATTTTTCATGCACGTCCAGTGGTAATGAAATCAAGAAGCCTGGAAAGAAATTATAGGCCTACATTACAGAGTGTCAAAATCAATAACATTTTTTATATATTACATGGTACATAAAATTCCCATTCACCTGCCAATGATGCAATCATATGTTGGTTTCACAATTTATAACTACATGACAGTCTAGGTCTATAAAAACATTGAAGACCTGCTAATTATTTACACTGTAGAATTATTAAAATAGTTTGTGTATATGTGGGTGATGGTTCATAAGGAAAAAATCAAATGATGGTTTTCAAGAACAAAATCAAATGAAAAGAAACCTTTGCTAATCGTGATTCCCACAACAGCCATCTCACAGGTGGGTTAAAGCATCATAGAAGCTGTGGACATTAGAAGGCAGTGTTAGTTTCAATGACTGCAAAGAATTATCAAATTTGTTTCCCTTGATTTTTCTCTTGCTGCTGTAGAGTGATTGGGATTCTGTCAATCGGAGAGTATCTTTTTGACCTAGTTGCAATGGCTGCCAGTCATCGCTGAAAATTTTAATTTGAAAGCCAAAGAACTATCCACATTGTATTTAAGAGCACACATGTCTGTAGTGGTTGGCTCTTTGGATGGTTTGATAAATTTCAGGGCACCTGAGTACTTGTCAAAATCTTTGAGAAAATCAAGAGCCAGGTGATGCACTTTATATAGCCAGGGATTGATTTTGGCGGCTTTGATAAGATTGACATACTCAAGTGACAAGTAAATATTCATATTTCTTAACTGTTTTTCAATGGTGGCATGCACACTATCAACCTCCATTTGAGTGTGACCCTGCTCTAAGATTTTCTGCTCAACAGTTTTTCCATGCATCATACAGAAATATGGTTTCATAGGTACAGCCATCAGAACAGACAATGGCCATGTCAAATGTGTCTGCATGTTCCTTCAGGTTGAGGACATGACAAGAAGCAAATTCGCTGGCATTCAGGCCACCTTCTGCTTCATTTCACAAAAAAACATTCAACATTTGTTGATCCCATATCAAATATGGTGTAGTTGTAGAGCTGCAGCTTTGTTTTATAATAAAGTGCAGATGCTTTTAGAGAAGGGACCAGAAATACTCTCTACACATCAACACACACAACTTTGGTGCGAGATTGATGAGATTGGTGAGTTGAAGCCTTGTCTTTAGACTTTTCTGCTTGAGCAGCTGCTTTTCTTTCTCTATGAGAATTATACACACTCTCATCAACATTAACCCTCTCTGAACTAACAGAATACATCACATTGGTCCTTTTGGGGTTTGAATATGGCAATGTTTTTGGCTTCCAATTCACTCTTAAAACCAGTCATGCACATTTTGGGTTTCCCGTTTGCCTCAAATGTAGAGGTATACTTCCAATAAATGTCTTCATAGGACTGAAAATTGGGCTCTAGGTACACCTTCTGTGTATCTTTCCTGCAATAGTGTGATGGCATTGTCAGTAAGCGGCCAAGAAAAATCTTTAATGAAATGTACCTCTTCAGAAGTGCTTATTCTCTTTTGCTATTCATGGGGTTTGGAAGTTGAAACCTCATCACCTGTTACAGTGTTCAAAATACACCATTTTTTCAGGTCTGTTGTCCCCAGAAACATGTCCTTGCACACTCTGTTTCTGTCTCTGTTGCTTTTTAAATGAAAAAATAAGGCATTGTTCCTCTGTACTGCTTAAGTCCTTCCCTTTTGTCCCTTCATATCTCTGAAATCCACACATAATCTCACAAACACTTTCTTTTCATCTTATGTCATTCTCCAAATTTTGTAGTGTGTTTTCTGTCTGTCACTCTCACTCACCTCTTTACATTTATAATAAGAAGCTTTGCACGAACACCTTTATCCTAAACTTTTCTCTTTCTTTTCAACTTCAGTATACCTCTTATTGTCTTTGTCAAATTTTCTACCAGTTTAGAATTTTTCATATATCCTTCTTTCCTTCTGAACTACCTTTTTTGATAGGTTTCGCCCAGTTTTGTCTGATTTCAGTTCCATCTCTGTCAGTAGCCAATAGTTCTCTTCTATAAATTTCTTCTCCTCTTCCATTGTCAGATCGTTCTTGTCTGTCTTCAGTAATGTCTCTGCAGTCTGGAACCAACGCTTCTTTTTTTTTTTTTTGGGGGGGGGGTCTTCATATTCTGTTCGATCAGTGTCTGATTGTCATTCTCTGTCTCTAGTCTCTTCTCTTCTGTCTCGAATCAATGCTTCTTGCCTGGCCTCAGTCTCTTCTTCCCATATCTCAGGAAATCAATGATTCTTGCATGTCTTAAGTCTCTTCTCTTATGTCAGAAACCAATGTTTCTTGTCTGTAGTTCTTCTGGTGTAACTTTTTCTAATTCTATTCGTTCGTTTCTATTCACTATTTCTCTCTCCCTATCTCTCCTTCTCTCTCTCTCTCACATGCACTCCGTACCACTTAAAAATCCCTATACCTCATGTACCACTCGCATTTGCATATTTATTTTGTGTATTTCTGTCCCCAACTCCCTCCACACACATTCTCTCTCATTTTCTCTCCTCCCTCCCACTATCTTTGTCTTTCTCTCCAACCCCTATTCCTCTATCCCTCTTCCTTCTTCTCTTTCTCAGGGGCGCCGGAAAGCCTGAGATCGCTTTTTTGTGGACTGGCTTTCCACAAAAACCAAACCAAACTTTCTCTCTCACACACTCACACACTCTAGGTACCACTCTAAATGAATCCTGCAATTTATTTACCACCATGAATTTGCTTGTTCATGTCTACATGTCTTTCTGCCTCAGACTCTCTTCATCCTCTTTCCCTCTCTCTCTCTCTCTCTCTCTCTCTCTCTCTCTCTCTCTCTCTTGAACTCTTATCTATCCCAAACTCAATATATTCTCTGGTAAGTGGTGCCCTGAACTTTGTTCAATGATATGAATTGGTTATCGACTTCAGTTTCGCTCTGGAAAATAAAAAAGTTTGCCGCCATGGTAAAATTATGATGTTATGATAAAGTGCTTCAAATATTTAGCCCAATTATGACATAAAACTGAACGGTCAACAGACTAAATGGTTGAAATGGGATTTCACTGTTCGCAAATATGGTAGTTGAAGTTTAACCCTGGTGGATAACATGAAGCTATACCTATGCAAAAGCTTTACTACGGTAAAGACAATAGGAACAACAACTTTATTTTTGTTTAAAAATGGACCCGTCCAACTCGACGCACAATACGGTTACCTCTGATGACTCAATAGCATGCTGGCAGTCCCATGCAGTTTTCAGTGATATATAACGGCTAACTCATGATTTTACAAACATGCTTCTTAAAAAAATATTGAATTTGCAACCAAAGTTTCCGGAAATATGTTTAAATAAAGAATAATGTTCTCTTTATTCTATACACAAATATTGTCAAAAGATACTTACCTGGTGCTGTAGCACCGAAAATTGTACCTTGACTAAACCCAAACCTTGACTTGAGACTTGGCCGTTTTGCGACAATAAAAAGAAGCATTAAACATGTAACTGATTGATCATATGAGAAAAAGACCGATTTCTACTGGAAAGTGTAACCAGTTATTTATACATGTGAAGGGGAATCCCCTTTTGTATAAATGACTGTGTAATGGAATTTTCTGAAACGTTGGAGTTGGTTGGTTTGCGACCGAGACCATCAATATTAATAATAATAATAA
>BLXT01006392.1:1527533-1541223 GCA_019648995.1 Plakobranchus ocellatus | reverse complement strand
TGATGATGATGATGATGAAGATGATAAGAAGATCAAGAAGAAGAAGAATACAAATTCTTTGTGATCATTTGAGCAGAGGAAAGTGCAGAAAACCACTCTCAGTTGGGTATTGGGTTGTTGAAGAAATGGATGATTAAGTTTAAAAAAACATAAAAGATTAAAAATTCTCGTACTAATTATTATGTTTTGTACCTTCGTTAACAAAGAAGTTAGCCATGTATTGGCCAACTTTTACAGCATTTGGGCTGTGATTGATGTTGTAGTTTGGATTCCAGTTAAAGTTTGGCTTTTCTGGGTGCCACTGTACTCCGTAGATTGGGAAATCCTTCGCTGGATAAATAAGGGTTGGTAGATAAAAATGGATGCATGATATACACAGGGTACTGAGTGTATTTGGTTAATTGAAATAATGAAAAGTAGAAAAATCCATTTTCTTACAAAACTTAAAAGCAATACAAAAATTTGTTTTTTAAAAAAAGATACATCACCTGGATATAAATATAAAACAGACTAAGCTTAAGTTTATTCATACATGTTTGTGAAGAAATAAGTGGTATTTGAAGAAAAACTTCTGCTTAAATCAGTACTGTTTGTCAGTTAATGCTGCATGTATTGTCAAGAAAATATGCAATGGACGATTTGTACATAAGACATACACACATAAAATGTGAAACAATTGATTGACAAACTTTGGCGTTTCTAAACAAGAGGATGATAACTCTGGTGATGAATAGATGATGCTGGTGAGGATGGTGGTGAATAGATAACCATGGAGATGATGATGATGATGATCAATACATGATTATAGTGGTGATGATGACAATTTTTATTGGAGCAAAACTTGTCAAATATGTGCGCAAACAATTTGTTTTTACTTTCACAGTTGTTGTTTCTAGGCAAGACGAAAAAAAAAATCAAAACTGTGAGGCATTTAGTTTGTTTTACCTTCAATACTTGAAATGAACTCTTTGCCTTGTCTGTCTTTATTAACAGAGAGCTTCGTGAAAAATTGGCCCAATTTTGACGTTTCAAATACCTGTGATAATAAAATGACAGCTGTGAATTTTTTTTTTTTTATCATCTTTTGTTCATCCAAAGCTGAAAAAAGTTCTCGTTTGGCTGATCATTGCAATTTTTTACAACTTGAAATGGCCAAACCAAAAAAGAGCATAACAGTTTCTGAAACTCCAGATGTCCAAACTGGAATTTTTTTTTATCACTCCTGTAGCCTAAGTGTTAACTGACCGATTTTTTAAACATTGGCTGCTTTTAGACCCCATACCTAGCAAATTATTCCACCTTGGCCTATTCTGCCCAACCTTCAAAGATTCCAGTTTTTTCCTTTTAGATCGGTAATCAAATCAGCTCTTGCAACCTAGCTATTTTTCTCCTTTTCTGATTTTTCTTAAGTCTAGTTTTGAGGGAGAAAAAAAGTGAAAATCTGAGAATGAAAGGTAGATATTCATAGATAAGTAAGTAGACAGTAGATAAAGAGATAGCTTATATATATATATATATATATATATATAGTTAGAGAAAGAGAAGGAAGCGAACATGGAAACTGATAGACAGACACACAGGAAGATAAAAAGACAGATAGGTAGCCAGATTGATAGGCATAGATAACTAGATAGATAATAGATAAATAGATAGATTGCTAGAGAGATAGGAAGGCAGGGAGAGAGAGAGAGAAAAAGAAAGTGGAAAAAGAGAAGGAGGTGAATGTGGCAAATGATAGACATGCAGAAAGATAGAAAAAAAGATGGGTAAAAAAATTGATAGACATAGAAACAGGTGAATAATTGTAAAACTATAAAGATGGTGATGGGTAAAGAAGATTATCATAATAATTATTATTAGAATTATGATGATTTTCAAGCTAATTGAAAACTCTTATTAATTTGATGCCTGCAGTGGTATATCAGAATTAACTGAAAACTTCTTTTAACAATATTTATAAGACTTTTTTGTCGATAAAAGTTCACAATATTTTAAAAGCATCTTTGATAATTCATTGCTTTCTGCCCAAGCTACTACCAAAGCTTATAGCAGCCATTAGACCAAAAAATTTATTGGAGCACCAGTGTGGAAGACTTGCCTTGAAAATTGTTATTAAAATAATTTATCCCATGGGCATTATGAGGGCATGACCTCACTACCTGAAAACTTGAAAACAGCAGCAATTCCTAAGTAATCTTTAACACGTTGGTTAGAATTACGTGAAGACTTGCAAGCAAGAAAAAAAATGTAACACTTAGATGTTTATTATGAATAAATGAGCTGTTAAAATATATAGAAACTTCAAATACCCTTGTAATGCCCTTTTACCTAGGTGCAAGCCAAGCAAAAAGTGATTTCATTGATAAAAACACCCACGTTTCACTTTTTTCTCAAAGTGTCTGCTTTCTGTGCTCATTCACAAACCGCAAAAAAATAATTACTGGACTTTGTTCTCACATATTTTCCATTTTAGCTGATGTTTGCATTCGTTCTAAAAAGGTGTCTGCAGCAAATATTATTTTTTTAACGTTTAGAAAATTGTTGATATCTGAGTTTAACAGATGTCACACGATCATCCTTGACACATTGAACCATCAATGAAATGACACTAAACTTTCCCAGCCGCTTTATGATAAAATGGTTGTTGGGAAACCATGCAAATCACAACAAGTATGTTTTTTTTCCGCTTCAGGCAGATCACATGCTATTTTTTTTCAGTCTCGTCTGGAGATAGATAAAGGTGATTAAAAAAGAAGCCATAATAAAGAAGTCAGCATAAAACAGTCATTAGATCTTTTTCTCTTCTCACATATAATAATTGACAGAAGACTGAAACAGGTTAAGAATCTTTAAGATATGCGTGTACCTTTCTTTCACAGGTTCAAGTTTGAGCCGGCCACCAAGGCCTTGGCCTTATGAGGGTCTGAAAGCCTGAGATCACTTTGTTGTGATGATCAATACACACAAAACTAAACCATTCAATGTAAGCAATGAATCATCATTATGTTTTTGCACTGAGTTGATTAATAAAAAGAATCTCAACATGAAATCATACTTAGTTTCATTCAAACTAAAGACTATAGAAAAGCACAATGCAAGTTTGTGTGAGTGGGAAGGTGTGCTGGTGTCATAGTGGTTAGACAATTTGCCCTGAATCCTGTTACAGGTTAAAGCTTGGCAAGGGTAAAAAAAAAAAAAAAGCTTGAAGCCATGTGGACAGGCCATGTAACATAAATTTATTGTATTTTGAGAAAATTGACTTACGTCCAGTAGGATGTTTAATTCTTAATAACTGAGCCTATAAAAATAAAACATATATGATTCCTATACACACATTATGTTTATATTGTTTCAAAAAGTTTAAAACGATGTGTTACTTTCTTTTACATCATCAGTTGTAGATAAAAATAAATGAAGGATCCAGGTATATATGGACAGAATACAGAATTATTAAAAGGAAGGAAGTTGGGAGCCGTCCTGAGCTGGTTTTTTAAACTTCTTAACAATGATGACAGAGCTCTATTGATGACGAGAGGGCAAGCAATGATAAAAAAAAAAAAAAAGGATCAATAGCAAACATGGCAATCATGAGAAAAAAGCCTTCAAGAACAAAAGAAATTAACCTTAGTGAGAATGCTGTAATGGTGTTGATTTTGAGTGACTGGCTGCGTTGACAGAATCTTGATGATTTCCTCTGGTGCATTTCCAAACATCCGACTAGACCTAAAGCCTAGGGAAGAGGAAAAATAAGGATGGTTAATGACTCTCTCTCTCTCTCTCTCTCTCTCTCTCTCTCTCTCTCTCTCTCTCTCTCTCTCTCTCCCTCTCTCTCTCTCTTATATATATATATATATATTTATATATATATATATATATATATATATACTAGTTGCTGTATCTACAATCGGTTGAATGGAAGCACAATACTAGGAATCAAAGGAAAGAAAGAGAGAGAGAGAGAGAGAGAGAGAGAAAGAAAAAGAGAATAGGTATGGTGCAAATAATCTAAATATCAACATCATGAGATGCTTTAAACATTTAGATCTAAAGGAACCCCAGAATTTAGATATAAATAACATGTGCGCATCATGAAATAAAATGAGATACTAAGCTATTCCCTTATCTATACTTTATACATTTGTGTACTAGTTGCTGCAGAGAGAACAAAATAAAGGACACATGGATAGATTGATCAACAACCGTATCCACAGACAGACCAAAGAAGGAATATTCAAACAGACAGACAGACAGACAGCTAGATAGATAGATAGATAGATAGACAGATAAATAGATAGATAGATTGATAAATAGATAGACAGATAGATAGATAGATAGATAGATAGACAGATAGATAGATAGATAGATAGATAGATAGATTTATAGATAGATAGATAGATAGACAGATAGATAGATAGATAGATAGACAGATAGATAGATAGATAGATAGATACTGATAGATAGATAGATAAAAATAAATTTTGTACATATATAGATTCACTCATCATACATTCATTGATTGATTGATTGATTGAAAGATAGACCTAAGGATGGGTTATTGGCAAACAGATGTATGCGTAAGTAAATTCAGTGACATGTTCATTTGCAAAATATTATCAACTCATTGAAAACTTTTACAAGGAGAAGAAAAACGTAATCTTATACTATTATATATTACAACAAAAAGGGATTGTATCAAATTTTGCACTCTCTATTTCCTAATACCTATTATTTTTTTTAGTCTTTCACACCCATAATCCTGACCAGTCTGAGATCCCAAAATGTTTCAATTTAAATAAACAGCATTGTACATTACACAAAACCAGTACCAGCAGTAAAGGTCAGCGGCCATGATATATTAGCAGAATCTGTAGGCTGAAGCAGATTGTTGCCTTCTGTCATATAACACAGCAGTTGGAACCCCATGCAGGTGCCCCACAGTGGATAGTAGTCTTTGGCTTTGTTCAGCTGGAGAAGATGATTTAGTGAGAGAATGAGAGAAAAGAAAGGTTTAAAGACGTAATAAATAACTAAAAGGAGGAAAAATATGTTAGGAAAAGGAAGATGAGATGAGCAAAAATGCCCTTGCATTTATAGGAGGGACAGATCAAGGAAAAGAGAGATAAAAAAAATTGAAAAATGGTAAAGTGATATTTCAATTCTTTTTTTTTTCTTATTTGTATGATTTTGCTCATCATATTTCATATGAAGAATAGAAGGATAAGCTGCAACAAGGCAACAAACTATAAATAGGAGCCTATACTTAGACAGTTAAATAAATAATATTATTTCACACATACAAAAAAAAAAAAAAAGAAAATAAGATGGCAGAGTCTACATCTCATTAAATATATCGTCTCATTGCTAACATTTTAGGCTGAGTCACTTTGCTAGTTTTGAGATAATTGAAAAAGCTGTCTTTTTCATGAACAGCTAAGTCATTTTTGCTAGTTTTGAGATCATTGAAAAAAACTGTAATTCATGAACAAAGTGACTTTTTTATTCCAAATTTGCCGTAGATATCAAATTTAACATTGTCTGTAATATTCAGTATGGTTCTCCCATGAGACATTAACATTATGGGATAGAAAGGACTTATGCCATTTTCCAACTAGGCATTATAATTTTCGCCATCTTGTAAATGACTTTTGCCATTTTGCACTAGGGCATTATGACATGCCACATTTTGTTAATGACTTAGGCCAGAATGTTAGACCATTTGTCATATATTATTAGTGATTTAGGCTCTTTCACATGTGGCTGCTATACTTAACTTCAAATATTTTATTCAGATATCTAGCAATTTCATTTGTTTTGAAGGTTATTCTCCTAAAATGTCAATACACATTTTACCCCTCCTGATTTGTTTATGGCAGTGTTTACTGTTTTGTAGACCTACCAATAGCAGGGTCAATGGTCAGTTAAATTTAATTTTAAAAAATACAATAAATGAATTTAAACTTAAATCTGCCTGTTGAAAAGCACAGTGCAGGTGATAGAGATATCTAGCAGTTTTGCTATTGGATGATGACATGCAGTAGAATCTGTTTAAACCAAAACGTTGGGTACCTTCATTTTTACTTTGGTTTATTGGAATGAAGCAGGCATTTTGGTTCATCATTTTTTGGTTTAAAGAGAATCCACTGTATTGGTTTATTACCAACCGTATGGGGTTTTGAAATCCATTTAGCTGGCATTGGTCCCTTTATTGTGGGGATTTCGTATACATGTATTCCATTCAAGCCTGCTGCTAGAAGGTGTTATTTTTCTTTTGCATGTTTTTCATTTCAAAACACTTTGATTTTGACATCAGTGCCCGCTATGCTCGAATCATATGAGTTGTCACATGGTGCAAAATTGCATAGCTTCTGCTGATAATTAGAGGGTTTGAAAAATAAACAACAGGAGGTCGTTATCCAATTTTGCTCATGAGGAATTCATAGGATTCATTCATATGGGAATGGCTATAGAATTATTCTCAAATTAGTCTTTAAAGATTAGTAAGTAATTGGAAAAAAGTTTGATTGGAAGAATGCTTTAAATTAAATGCCCTTCGTTTGGTGTATATGCACAAAACTTAACACAACACCCTTGCTCACAGCAGGAACAGAACAATCAGAAAAATATCACGATGAGTTTTAGGAGATGAATATTATGAGCACTATAAGAACAGGCAATAGACCAGTGAAATGCTGTATTGTACTGTACTGCCAACAGACTCTTAATTCTATCATACATTCAAAACTATACAGCAAAATAATCTATTATTAAAAGAAGAATGATCATGTCACATTCCTTCTGATATCGTCATACAGATTACCAATAAAAGAAATAATAGACAATAAAATTTCTACAATAGTCTTAAAAGTTTGAATAATTTAAAACCCAAATATTTGCAAAGCATTTTTTTCCATTGCACTCATGCCAAAGTTTATGTAAATATTTAGAGCTTACCATTGTTGAAAACAATGTAGCGGTGGCGGTGGCAGAGGTGGTGGTAGTAGTGGTAGTGGTAGTGGTAGTGGTAGTGGTAGTGGTAGTGGTAGTGGTAGTGGTAGTAGTAGTAGTAGTAGTAGTAGTTGACAAAACTTTCTCCCAACCTCAATTTGAGGCAACTAGAAGAATGCCTCAATTTTTAAGTAGTAATGGTTGTGGTCATGCAAACCAAATGCAGAAATACAAATAATGCAGGAATATTTACAAGTATGGCAGAATGGAGTAAAAATCAAATGCATGCTGTGGAACAATATTTCTGAATGAGAGAAGATCCTTGTACGTCCTTGCAGTGATTTTAAATCTTTCTTCAAAAAGAGGAAGCCATTCTTTGAATCCAGGAGAAATTCTACAAATGCGTCAGTCCAATCCAGTTTGTACTCAATGTTTAACATCCCATCATGATCCAAAGAACACTGATAGGCACAGACATCTGAGACAGTTGGGTCATTAGTCTTCTTACAAGGTCTTGAAGTGAATCTCTTTGACATAGTATGGGGAGGGTGCTTGCCTTGCTATCTGGATTGCTACAAAGTAGTCTTGAGAGGTTAATAGGTTGCACAATTTAACTTTCCTCTCAATGACACTGTGTGAAACTTTTGCTCTTCAGTATTACCTTTTTCCTGAGCAAGTTTTGCAAACACTGTAGTGACATTAGAACATTTGTGCTGGTAACCACAACCATCACTGAAAATAATTCAGTGCTTAACCTGTTGGTTTGCCTCCAAATACTGTGTGAAGTGGGAGTGGTGTAAATAAGCAAACATAGCGCTGGAAAGATCTGCATGTTTTTTCACCAAATACGTAATTGTATGCATGCTTTGTCTTCAGGACAGTTAACTTAGTTTTATATTATAACTCTCGAGCTTCAGTCTTAGGGCACAGCAAAACAGACTGCAGGTCCATGGTCCATACAGAAGTGTCAGGACCAGAGTCTGTCTTATCCTTCCCCTTTTCAGCTTGCGCCAGGGCCTTTTTTGACATGTGCACCTCAAAGAGCTCATTAGAGACATGGCTTAACTTTGCAGAAATGCAAAAAATTACAGTGATCTGTGCGAGGAACAAAGATCGAAAGTTTCAGACCCTTGCTGTGCAGGAAGCAACACAGTCTACATGTAGTTGGGACAAAGACTTCCCAGGATATATAAATTTAATGCCTTCGCAAGAAGCTTGCTTCCTACAGTAATGTAAAGGGACACTTGGTATTTCATTCGGCAAGTTTTCAAGAAAACATGTATGGCCTTGTATGTTTCTGTTCGTGAAAGCTTCTGTGTTGTCACTTCGGAGAAATTTGATAATAAGTGAAGTTCACTCAAGGGGAAAAACCCACAAATTTCTAAGAATATTTACTCGGTCACGACTTTGGATTGTGAACGCGAAAATGGGGCTTGAATGTAAAACAATGACGAGTTCTTGTCATAGATCCAACCGTCTTCTCAGTGCATTTTGTGTAACATCTAGACCCAAATGAGTCTTGCAGTAACATAAAAAATTGTTCGAAAAGTCTAAACTTATTCATAAGTGAAGGTTTGTTCATCACTGTTTGCATTATGAGTAGTGGGTGGGCAAAAGGATTATCGCCTACTCAAGTTGATCGTCGGCTAGACTCACCATTGCATACACTATACAGGTTCAGGGCGAGACTGAAATTAGCCAGAAAATGGTAAGGTTGCTGTTTTCTTTTGTGGGTTTAATTTACACCGTGACAATCTCATAAACAATTTCCTTGTGTATTAAAAAGAAAATTGAATGCCTTTTCAAAGCAGCAATAAAAAATGCTCAAATTTTGCCCTCCTCCCTTTTTTTTTTAAAACTTTAGGTTTTGTTTTTTTTTTCACTTTTCATCATCCTATCAAGATTAAAGATATAAGAATAACCGACATCCGTTTATGCAAATGAGTATCTAGGAGCCTGGAACATGTATTGGATGCCGCTGTCAGTAATATCAGTATAGGACAGTGCGGCCGACAAATTTTCGTCACTGTGAATTTTGAAACAGTCACTTTTTCTCTCAACATGGTATAAAAGTAAACTGAAAACTATTGAAAGGGTCTTTTGATAAATTTTATTCTGATATAAATTTCGACTGATTCTGTGTGAAAAGAATGGTTGCTTTGCTTTGAAATTTAGGGTTTTTTAGTCCGATCTGAGCTCGCCAGGTGGGTTTTAGGTGCATAATTTCAGTGCTTATGCCTTTTTGAATTTGAAATCCATTCCCTACATGTAACTTAAGAATAAAAAAGCCAAATCTTTAAAAGCCTCATGTTTATATGGGCCTATAATGCAATTCCATGACTTCTAACTCTGTACAGATTATAGGTTAAGATCTAATAGACATTTGATATTGTTTACATTCGTGCCCCATTTCTGCTAAACCATGTGACAGATCAGATTAAGGCAATTGAAAAAAGATGTCATCGCTGGAATTTCCCCCTGGCTGCACTAAGCTTATTCTTATGAACAAGAAGAAATATAAAATGGTGTACCAGTAGATTTATTCTTAATTCAACTTCTGATATATCATTTGCATAGTGTTTTGCGAACTCACTCAATATTTTGCAAATTATTTAAAATGAGTTTTGTCTATCACTATTGCAATACTAAGTAGATTCAATGATCAGCCACTCGCCCATCACTCCATAGACTAGAGATTTTACGGACTAGGTCTAGCCTAGGTATTTTGATTTTGGTATGATAAAATGGCTCTAGTCAGACTATTGCCATATTGCGATTGAGAATCATATGGCCCAAGTCAGGCTTGAGCAATTTTGATTTTAAAATCGATTTGGCTAAAGTCATTGCGTGACTTACGCCAAAATTGATTTGGACATATTTTTGCAAATGACTTGTTGGCGCATTTTCTTACAATTTATTTCCATGATAGACCTGGGCATTAGAAGCTGAATGTGCTATAGTTTCAAAATGGTGTAAGTCTGACTTAGCAAAATTTACAAAATCAATTCACTCTTTAACCCTATTGGATTGTAACTTGATCAAATTCTATCAATGTTAATTATCCTAACCTGCAGGACTTGATTATACACAAGTCTGGCTGATCGTCCTATAAGACTAGTAGCAAAATTCACAGCTCCCCCAGGAATGAGTATACTGTGGACAGAGAGAAATCATCAATCGATTTTTGGAGGTAAAACATTATTTTTAAAGTAGAGAAGGTAGTCTTAATAACTAAACTAATTCATTATTTGATATTTTTAAATCCAGTAATCTTTGAGGAATTGATATATCAATTAAAAAAAAAAATTCTTTACTTTATTTAATCTCTCTATTTTAGCAGGCACTAACAGGTAAAGGCTAAGGGTTTACTTGAGAGACACAGTACATACAAAAGTTGTTTGAAGCAACTAAAAATCTGTGTACATTGATCATGAATCAAGCTTGATCAGTCTTCCATAGCCTGTATTTATCACTTTAACTGGGATAAGATTGCTTAAGAAGATTGCTGAAAAAGAAGAAAGAAAAAAACAGCCTGCAATGATTTGTTTGTTTTTTACTTACCCGTTAGTCCAGTTGACCATTTGAGAGTAGTATTCTTCTGGCTGACCTCCCCTGCAATTGAACAAGCATGAAAAGAAATCCTTCTCCATTTTGATTACTGCTAATTTTTTTTGTTTTTTTTTCAGAGTCAGGAAAAACCATCATTATGATGAAAGATATTGGCACTAACAGAAAGTGGTTGAATGGGGTAAAAAAAAGCAATAGCAGAAGCTCTTCGCTAAGCTCCTTAAAATGATTATCAATCAATATGATTATTATTGCAACTAAATATTCCTTTCTTATCTGATAATAAGTTTTGACATCAATATATTAAATATTGCTATTGTTTTTAAAGTTCTCCTTACATACTCTGAAAGGCCCTGTACATGCACGTATATATCTTCTCTTCCAGATTTTGACACCTAAGGTATGTATAGTAGGATACAGATTGGCCTCTTTGTGATAACATATCTTAATTTCCACATTAATTTATCACATTTGGTTTTGTGAGAGTAGTTTCTTTATAATAAACTGCTTCTAAGTAAAATCTCTCCACACATATATATCAAGCCGAAGAAGTCAAAGCACTAATTCATGTTATCAAAATAACAAAAACCTCAACTGAGCAACTAAAAAAACTGCTTCTCTTATAAGGCATGAAAAACAGCATAATTCCAGCTGTTATGTTGAATATATCAACCTGATAGGAACAACTCTGGCTCCTGCTTGTTCCAAGTATTTCACATAGGTAGATGAAATGAAAGTCTTCCCTAGAGGAGATGTAGTGTCAAGAGCCAAAATACCTGCAGAGAGACAATCACATCCACCAATACATAATTATAGACTGAAAAAAGGAACTCTCCCTCTTTTTTTTTTCCTCAAAATTATTACAATCATGAATGAGACAGTTTCCCACCCTGGACGTTTCCTTGCCATAAACAAGAGCCTTTCTTCTTAAATTATTTTTTGCCTTCATGTTCTAAATTGTATTATTTTTCTAGCCTTCCTACTCTATCTTTCTCTCTATGGTCTTCAACATTCACCTAAATTCATTGACCTCTATCACTTCTTCCCCTCCCCCGTCTCTATCTCTCTCGCTCTCTCTCTCTGCACTGCTGGCACTGTGGATAGCCAATCTGCCCTGAGATCTGCTGGGACCCTTCTCTCGTTGGTTAGAGCCCCGCCACTGGCGCTCTAGCCTGACGGAGGGCCTAAAAGCATGAGATCACCTTGTAGAGAACAGACTATACACAAAAAACAAACAAAAAAAACTCTCTCTCTCTCTCTCTCTTTATCTATCTATCTATTTATAAATCTGTCTATTTTTTTATCTATATATCCATTTATTTTATTTAATGTTTTGTATAAGATAACTCAACAATATTGGATTTTGAACATCCTTTGATGATATCATTTTAGTTATGTTGCCATTAAGGATAAAAAATGAATAACAGATTTTAAACCTTCAAACCTTCAAACTGGAATGCACATACAAATTGATATTAATGTTCAAGTGTATGAAGTCACAAAGATCATTTAAATTATGAACATTACTACACACAATTTTTTTTTTTAAAGTTTACCATTCGTAAAGCTTGCTCTTCATGGTCAACATTTAGAAAGTAATTTCATCTGCAGGGAGATGAATCTCAATCTAGTTACCAAATAGATCTATCATCCTTGCACATTACTGTTCTCCGAGATTCACACATGCTTTCTAGTTCTAGATCTTGTTCTTGACATCACATATCTTACAGACTTGCCCAAACTTANNCCCCCCCCCCCCCCCCCCCCCCCTCAGGCACTCGTTCTGGCTTAAGCCCACCACTGTCACAGAAAGGTTGTATGACACTTTGAGAGACTTAACCCAGACAGCTGAGTTTGCTAAGGTGACCAGACTGTAAATGTGATATGCCAACGTTGCACAGATGTGAAGAAAAAGCGGAAAAGTTATAGATATTTATCCTGCATTTACATCTCAGTCATCAATTTAATACTACTAGTCTAAATTTTTGGTAAGTTTATACAATGTGCAACTTTTATTATGACCTTTCTCTTCTAATCCATTAAAACTGGCCTTGGTTCTCTGTACCATGGTAGATAGGAAGGCCTATGCGAGAGTTAATGTAAATTTTCAATATTTTACATACCTAGAATGAAAAGCTGCGTATAAGCAATGCTATTATTGTTTTTGAAAAAATCATTTAATAGTAACCCTCCTCATCCTTTCTCTCCCAAAATAAGAAAAAATAAATAAATAAATATTAATAACAAAAAACTAAAAAAGGGTCATCTTGGAATTGAAAATTGATTGGTGGTGTAACGACAAGCATTATGTATCTCATGTATTTTGACCATACTACTGACCAACAAAACTTTATCTCCATGAAAATCCTCTAGGTGATAGATAAAAGATTCCACCTTCACAAAAATTTATGTTGAGATAGAATTACTGGTTGGGACAAGTTTGATGGGTTACGCTACAGGCTTTTCATCATAATTCATCCAGATGTCAAGTTTAAAAAGTGACAAACATGTATGACAAGTCATATTCTGAAATTAGATATTGAATTTGGAAAACAAATGACAAGTGGCACTTTATGCAGGCATTAACTCCTCTTTTTTGCTCTCTTGTTGCTATGCTTACTATCATAATTATTATAATCCCATTGTCATTTTGTTACAGTTTTTGGTCTAGTTGTAATTGTCGTTGTTGCAGTTTTTGTTTTAGCTCCTGTTACTGCTGGTTTATTTTTTTATTTTTTTTTTGTTTCATATATATTTCTATTAATTCTGACAGCAGTTTTACCTATAATGGGCCTGTCGTTGAGGTGCTGTACTTGTGGTTTGTCATGGAAGTAGTCCAACTTTTGGCTTTGAACCTTAGCGAAGAATAAAAGGAGACCCAGAGACAGCATTGTAGTATTTTGTCCGGGAATTTGGCACTTCACTGTAAAAAATTGGGAAATATTTGTATTCTGGGGGGGGGATATAAATATAGTAAGCTATAAAAAAATTCTAGTGTTCTAGGCTTCAAAGAGAAAGAGAGAGATGGGGGAGGGGGAGGTAGGGAGGGAAAGAAATAGAGCGATGAGAGTAAAAGAGAAGAACAATAGACTTGCAGCAAGGTAAAGAGGATGAGATAAATTGAGATCAAGAGTGAATGATGAAAGAAAGAGAAAAACAGCAACAAGAAATGAGAAAT
>BLXT01006392.1:1517923-1521861 GCA_019648995.1 Plakobranchus ocellatus | reverse complement strand
TTCGGCGGTTTTAGCTAGTGCTTTGAGAGCTTTGATTCTTCTCTATCTATGATAGAGAGTTTACTCTGAAGCTTGTAGGTTGAGGCTCCAACATATTCCTAACGCCCAACTTTTAGGCAATACCTGGGATTTGTATCTAGCTTTTTTTCCCAACTCCTTAATCAAGTCCTTGTATTTTTGTCTTATGTATTGTTGCCTCTTCCGTTCTACTCTCATATGGTACTATTGAGTTCAACCATGATGATGTGTCGACTAGCAATTGAATGGAATACGATGTCAGTCCTCAATCCTTTGTCTTGGATGACTTTAGGGTCTTTTAAATTTGCATTCGGAGAGATCGGCTGAAAATTCCCAGTCGTCACACTCATCCAGTAACTTCTTCCTCTGGGTATTCATGCAAACACCTCTTCCACACCAGGCTTTGGTTTCAATTTAAAGTGTGAATACTAATGCCTTTGGTCGCGTTTAGACAGGCAGGTCTTTTGCTCACATATTGTTGTAAGAAGTTCTTGTAATATTTTGTTGTCTCGCCTTTTGTATCTATCCTGGTTCAAAATGATTTTGCAGGAATTGAGGGCGTGTTCTGTTTCCCTTGGCATAATGGGCATATGGAATCATCTTTTATTCCCCACGCACCATTGGCATTTGATGGCAGAAGGTTATTTACAGCTCGGATAACAGAGCTAATTCTATGTTGATCCATATTCCAGATCTCATTCCATGCGAAAGATCTCTGCAATGCGCTTTACCAACGTGTCCATTGTCCCTTTTGGGATTGCTGAGCTGCTTTCTTAATTTGCTTAGAGTCATCTTCAATCTGATTACGTCAGTGATGATTTCTCTTTTCTCCTTCTCTTTCTATTCTCTTAATTCGGTCTAATCATATTTCTTTCCATCCAATCTGAGTGACACTAATTAGTTCTTTCATTTGCGGGCCCTCATTTGTTGGTTTACTGCCTACTTAACTCTCCATTTTCTGCCAGCTATTAGTTGAGGCTGAATGGATCTCGCTGCTGGATCTTGAATATTCGAGCATTGTCCTCAGTCCTGCTTTTCCTCGCTTGTATTCTTCATCTATTGACTTCAGGGGGAGTCCCAACTTTACTTTGACCACGCTACATTATATTGTCCGTTAGACCGTGTGGCACACCTAGCCATTTTCTCGTGAACTTGTTTATTTTGGTTTCTATAGATTCCACTTTGAGGTGCTGATATCATATACTAGAAGTAGGCGTAAAAGTTTGGGATAAGCATAAACTTTAGGCACTACTGACTGGCGATTTTGAAGGAGACATTCCGGAACCCCTCCTCTACAAAATTTATCTATCTGTGGATGTTGATTATGTACTATTTTTGTGCCAGGAGAGGCTACATGTTCACTCTCAAACGGAAAAAATTCGTCAGCTTCAGGAGGGCCTTGTCCCACTGGCCCCCCCGCGGAATCCCTCCCTTCTGAAATTCCAGATGAACAAGTCTTAGAATCAATCCCACTCAACGGAGAGGAATTAGAGCCTTTTTTTAAGCTTGCCAACTACCAGAAGGGAAAGCCTCCGGAAATGATAACGCATGCCGGGATGATAAAAACAAGTGGACAGTTCGGTACAGAGACATAGACCTATTACTCCCTGTGGAAGAACGTCTGGAGAAAAGAAATTTGGCCAACAAAATGGACAAGATCTAAATATTTATCGATTCCCAAAAAGGGAATCTTAAAGATGTCCTCTAATTTTAGAACCACAGCTCTTATTTAGAAACGATTGTGAGATGCTATTAAAAATTGTTTTAAAAAAAAAAAAATTTTTTTAGACGCTCGAAAAAACGTACAGGCAGAATTCTATCCAACCCAAGCTGGATTCAGACTCAATAGTGAAACAAGAGATAAATATTAATATTTAAGCTCTGAACATTGATCGAAAAAAAAAAATACGAGAAAACAGTGATTTACACCTATGCATTATTCATTGTTCAAAAGCCTTTGTTTGTGGGAAACATAAAAATATCACTGAAATACTAAAAGAAATTAATGTAATATAAATTTGATAGCAGACCTATTTAGAAATCAAAAAGCTGCTGTGGAGAGAGGCTTTTGATAGAAATGTTCTAGATGTAGTGGGGAAACCAAAGCTATTTATAACCTAACTAAACATATAGTACGGGCTGAAAAGCTTGAGATCTAGGGTGCTGATAGTTCTATCTAGGCAGCATAGTGTGCTCATTTTCAGGTATTAGATTTTTTTTAAAAATCGTGTCAGATCTTCGGAAGCATTTAAAGGATCAGGAATTATTAATAGCAGGCTTTTAAAGTTAGATGGATTTATTTCCTTTGTATAGAAAATCGATAGAATTTGCCTGGAATCAGATTTAGATGGGCTTTTGTAAAATATTAATTTGCTTGAACGCCCCTTTAATAAATAGATTTTGTTTTTTCCGAGGTTTCATGAATTCTTTTATAATCTATTGTACTATTGCTTTTTTCATTGCATCAGCGGTGTGATTGATATATATAATATATACCTATGTGTTTAGAAAAAAAAGATAATGTAAAAAAAAAATATATATATATATATATACATTAAGCCTTCCTGTAAAATGAAATGACATAAAATTCCGTGCGCGCTTATTTTCTGCAAGATCATAATTTTTTTAAAATTTCAATGTGCACGAATTTACGTGAAATGTAGAAAATCTGCCACCCAATTGGATCCTTTGTGTGTGGGCGTGTGGTTTGATTTTGGTTTTTGTGCCTAATCAGTCCACAATAAATGATCCCAGGCGTTCAGACCCACCATCAGTCCATGGCGTTGGTGGAGGGGTTCGAACCTGCGACAGAAGGGTCCTTAGGGATCTACTGTGTCTTCAACGCCCACCATTTGAAAAACCAAATGTGTCAGACTTGACAATATCTGAAATGTTACCTTTCTTTTTTTAATTTTAAAGAAAGTACCGGTATAGTCTTCATAAAACCATATTTCAAAATGCTATTGATACATTCAATGACATAACTGTTTTTTCTGTAAAAATTTTGTATAAATGAAAAACATCTTTAAAGATCTGATTAGAGGGTTAGAGTAGAAGGCTCGCTCTTAATAAAGAAACTCTCTGGCAGCTATGTTTGTCAACATTTTTTTCTCTTTTCCTGTGTCTCCTATTGTTTTCTTTCTCCTGTTTGACATTTTTCGTCTGTGCATACCTAGTTTTTTTTTTCGTAATATGTAACTGGATGCCTGTCTGCCTGCCCGCATGCCTGTCTTTAGAGAGTACTTCAACTTTCGTTGAATGCGAACAGAGCAAAATAAACAAAAATAATGATAAAACACTCTGTTTGCCTGCTTTACTTTTTCTTCTATGCCAATCACTCAACATTCTCCACATCGATCAAGGCGTTTTTTGTGGGTTTTTTTTTTTTTTAATCTCATGTTAGTTTACTGCTTTTACTCAATTCCGATTTCGACCTTTCTGTTGTGTCGCTTGCATTTCGCTCACCACTTTTGTAATATCTGTATTTTGACTTCCGTCAGGCCGATGTACTTAGTGGCAGGACTCCAAGTAGTTACTTGTGTCGGAAGTTGACTCTAGCAAATGGATAAAATTGCGCCAGCTCCAGTTCTGAAAGTGTCCCTTTACATTCAAAAAGACTTGAAGCCAAAATTAGTAAACCAAGATGGTGTTATTTAAAAAAAAAACAAAAAACAATTTACTCTCAATTTGAGCATGTATGCACTTGTTCGAAGATTTGGATACCATTTAAGAGCTAAGGAGTTTTCGGGTTTTAGGCAGCAAGTTGAGATTCAACTTAATCTTAAATATATTTATGTCAATAACAGCTGATATTGATATTCAGAGGCATTTTGTTGTTGTTGTTGTTGTTGTTGTTGTTGTTGCTGCTGCTGCGGTTGTTGTTGTTGTTTTAGTTTTATTATTATTTTTTTTTATGTTGA
>BLXT01006392.1:1507923-1512923 GCA_019648995.1 Plakobranchus ocellatus | reverse complement strand
CTAATCATAAGACAGAGACACATAGGCTATAATTTTTAGGACACATAATATGCCAATGAAAAGTATATTTTAGATCAGACAGTTGGATGTAAACAAAGAAACAGAGGAAGCTGGGGGCAATGAAGGTGTGGTTTATCATAAGACTGATTAGGATATCATGGAGAGAAAAAAAGCAAACTGGATCGGTACTGAAAGAAGCTAATCTTGGGCGATTATTAAAACCATGAGACGAGGGCAACTACAGTTTTGGGACACATTCGCTGGCACAGTATGTCATCTTTATTAATCATTCTTATATTTTTTAAGTTGAACAAACCACATATCTACTGCCTTCTGTTATCTCTCTCTTTCCTTGTTTATTGCCCAACTCTCTGATCTAAAATGCACTAAAGATTGCACCTTTTTGCCTCGACATTCAAAGCGCAAAGCTTACCATGTCCTTCATTTAATTCATGTAGGCACTACAATGCCTCTTTTATTTAGTGATTGTATCTAAGACGACGATGCATTGTTTATACGAAGATGTTGATTGCAAATGTAAATTTTTTTCTTTAATTTAAAAATGTAAATTATTCATGAAGTAGATTATTGAAGTAGGGCTGCGGTAAACAACTTTTGCCTAGGCCGGAGCTAGGCCCTAGCCAAACTAGCGGACAGTTACCGGAAATAACCTTACACAACATGGCGGTGTGTACATTAGTACTGCAGAATAGGTTTGATAGACAGGAGCATCAAACCTTGGCTTGACTTTGCTGTTCACATTAGTTAAAGAACAACGTTATAGTAATAGTTGCTTGCTGTGGATCTATCCCGTAAAGAAATTAAGGTAAAACTTCCAATTATGCAAACACGAAAAGAACGAAAGAAAAGCCCAGAGGTCTAGAATCTAGATCTCGATTCCGGTGCTTGAATGCTTTCAAACTAGACATGGCCACTCATTCACTGTAGACTTGATCTAGATTTCTAGATAGTCTAGGCCTATATCTAGATCTAGATCTTGACGTCTAATCTAGAAAGAAAAAAAAATAATTCAAGATTCTAGTCTCAGATCTAGATTAAATCAAGATAAAACCTTAAAGATCATCCGAAATATTTGTAGAAATATTTTCTTGCAATTTTTTTCTTTCACACCCATAAATAACCCAAGCTAGATCTATATGGACGAGATGAAGAGGTCATCAGCCAAATCACGATGATAAACAAAGTTTGTATTTGGCCATGAATCCACATAATCATTTTTGTTTTAATATTCGGACACAGGTTCTACCGACAAGGTTTGTGACCTAGACTTAGGTAAAAACGTATAGACCTAGATCTAGATCTAGATCTCTAGACTAGTAAAATTACCCGAAATCAATCTTAATTAAGATCTAGATTCTAGAACTGGCTGATCATTTTATTATTTCTATCTTGGTGAATACAATTAGAGCCTTGATATAATGAGTCAAGACTATTTTTAAAGAAAAAGTAGTTTCTGTTGACACTGAGATATAGGTACTATGGGGCCCGATTAAAGTCAGTAGTGCCTGGACACATACATTTCTGTGATGTCAGGAATTAGTTTATTATTTGTAGACCACATACATCATTTTCTGAGGAGGTATGTTTACCAGTACTTCGACATTGTTTTGACGCT
Organism: Plakobranchus ocellatus; assembly: GCA_019648995.1. NCBI lineage: Eukaryota > Metazoa > Mollusca > Gastropoda > Plakobranchidae > Plakobranchus > Plakobranchus ocellatus. The sequence continues at coordinate 1,511,287 of BLXT01006392.1, read as the reverse complement.
TTCTAGTGAGTTTTTTTTCCCTCGGTATTTTGAGTGTGTTGACTAAAGAGAAGGTCATACTTTTTTTATTTTTGTGGGATTTAAGACAGCATTGAGAAAGATCAAATGAACTCTCTCTTTTGCATCCTGGCTGTACATAAACTAAACCACCGTCTCACTCTTTGTCACTGTCCAACCTCCCTATCTCTCTCTTTCTCTCTCTCTCTCTCTCTCTCTCTCTCTCTCTCTCTCTCTCTCTCTCACTCTCTCTCTCTCTCTATCTCTTCCTCTCTCACTTACCCTCTCAATAATGACAATAATGACAAAGCATAAAAAAATAAGTCTTAATTAATAATTAATTTATAAAGAATAATTGAGAGTATACATCGATACACAATTTTTAAACTGTTCTGCTCTAGTGATACCATTTCTAAGGTAAATTCAACTTTATATCAGAAATTGTATAAAACTCTCTTCTTTATTTTTGTTTTTTAGAAAGGAAACAAAGTGAAATACTAATGTGCAATTTTCTCAAATATTTTCTTTAATTAAAAAAAAAAATTTTAATCATTCATATTACAAGTTTTTAAGTGTACAAAAATGAAGATTTATACATAAATCTACTTATTGCTTTTCATCACATTCAGTACTTTTCAAAGTTTGATGTCTGTAAAGGTATTTATTTCTTTGTTTTTATTTGAAAGGCATGCATGGATGTTATCCTTTTTTTTTTAAAGTTTTGAACTTTTTCTTGCAATTTTTTAAAAATATATTTTTATATTTTTTCTTTCAAATATGGCAAATTAGCTAATTATTACATTGTACTTGACGACTTGTAGGAAAAAATAATTCTCTACGTTTTTAATCAATCTAAATCTAGTTTAGATCAAGATCCAGCAGGTGATTGATGCAACATCGAATGCCTAGATCTACTATTGAACTTTTAGCTTTTTTATCAATCTGCCACAAAAATCAGATTAAATCAACATATTTCACATACGATTTCAATGCAACGCAATTTTAAGTAACTCTTCATCATTATAGGTCTAAAATATCCTCATTGCTACTCATGTGGAGAAAATCACATCATTTGCCAATGATTCGGGGTAAGGCAGGCCTAGCGTTGATGTTAGAAAATTTATCTGCGATGTTTTTTCGACATGACAGCTTTAATTTACATCTAGTTTGCTCATATTTTAAGGAAAAAAACATGTCAGAAATCAAAAGAATGGGTGCTTGTTGAACACGTGAATGTAAGCAATTTACAAGGCATATATAGTTGTGCATCTGCTGATTAAAAAAAATGATCAAATCTGTTCATGCCAATATTACTTAGAAACTGTAAGCCAGACATTATTGGTGAATCTTTTAAAACCTATTCTGGGCCTTTCCATAGATGGATTTCAACAATCTTCATCTTAAATTGTATGTTTCGATGTCCTCTTTTGATATTTTATGCCAATTCCCAGCAATAGGCCCTGGAACATTTTATACATTTATACATTTTCGTGTGTCTGTTGGCTTGACACCCACAAATGCGCAAGTGTTATTTAAACAACCAAATCTCAATAACTGCACATTCAATCAACACCAAATTTAGACAAATGTTTTATTCATAGTATATTATTCTGAAACAGTCTTTATTTAAAAAAAAAAAATCTTTGAGTAGGATGGAGATATATAAGCTTACAGGGGTTCATGTTCATGAGGACATGCTATCTGTCTGAATTTCTGACATCGGTGACAAACAAACGATTATTAATAGCATAAAATAGAAAATTTGCGCTAAATCAGTGCTTGTGCTGCATCCCCATTGGTAATTTGTCCATCAAACAAAAAGCATGTGAAATGAACTTATAATAATTATTTTGAGGCTGCTTAAAGTTTTTTGGTTTTTTTTTTGCGTGATTCGGAGGAATTAGTCTTGTGATTGAAAATGTGAGGACATGTGCAGGAATAATTATTTTTGATTATGCGGATCCAAAACCTTGTCTGAATAAAGACAGCCTATATATAAACAGGCCTAAATAAAAAAGGCTGCAGTTATTCAGAGTCATGTTGCAATAACAGTATACAGTTATTCAGAGTCGAGTTGCAATAACTGTGTACAGTTAATCAGAGTTGGGTTGTAATAACTGTGTACAGTTATTCAGAGTCGAGTCACAATCTGTTTGCTATTACTAGCCTTATGGCACTCATTTGTATTGACATGTGAGATTGCTGCATGGTCTCTCCTGAGAGATTGCCTGATAGAGTCACTGTGATTACAAAGAATCACAATCAGCAGGTTTTGTTAGTTTACAAATTATGGAGCTGGTCGTTCTTCCTTGACCATTGTTTGTGTTCTAAAGTTTACTTTTCTAATAAAATGATTTATCTTCATTATTATTATCATTCTTTGTTTGCTTTTTTTCATATTATCATCTTATATTAGAACACTGAGTGTGTGGCCCTTCATTAGACAGATAGAGACAAAGAGGGTAATCTAAAAAAATGCTTAGTCCAAAAGCTACAATTTTAAAGGAACATTTACCCATAGAAACTCATTACACATATAACACAAAGAAAGGAAATTCAGATAAATGAATTTCACACTTTATTTTTAAAAAATGAAAATACTAATGTGTAAAAATAAAAAGGAAATCAATCAAGAAGACATAAAACAAATAGACTTAATTTTGAAAAGTGCAGAACTTTTAAAAGATAGTGCATCAGACAGGAATCAAGATGACATAAAACAAATAATAGCTTAGTAATAAAAAGTGCAGAACTTAAGGATAGTGAGGTTGAATGGGCAACAGTCGGCAATATTTGTGAGGATTTCAACACCAGGGAATTACTATTTAATATCTTGTTACAATGCTTCCTATATGTTCCTTTATTTTGTCAAACAGTCACATGGAAGATGAAATAATGTTTCTCAGCTTCATGTGAAAACACCATCCTCTTTAGTTTATTAGGAGATGGTTCTCTGGTGCAGAAATCCTTATTTTCAAAAATATATTCATTTGTGTTTGTGATAAACAAAACTTAAAATTTGTATTTATTGGGATCCAACATAAGTTTAAAGTAAGATTTAAAAAAACAAGGCCTATAATGATATTCAAGGGAAACAGGTCTTTTACCAGGAAGTTCTCTGGTGGTATAAGTGCAAGAATACCAAAGATCTGGGTCCTACAAATTTGGCACTTTGTTGGTATTGTGAATAAACCAGAAAATTTCCAGGTAAGGACTAAACTATACCTTGTATAGTTTTTTTGAAATGTTGAATCCAAATTTACTTATCTAATTCATTATGAAGAGTTTAAGAATACATCGATCACCTAGTGATAGTTATCTTTTTATTGTTGTTTTAATGGAAAACGTTTCATTAGAGATTCCATGA
>BLXT01006392.1:1421744-1442957 GCA_019648995.1 Plakobranchus ocellatus | reverse complement strand
CACACACACACACACTCACAGAGATGATATGCACTAAAGAAATATGTGAACTCCTACGAGGGAAGTTAGGAAAGTAACCGATAAAATGGAATTACTCAAAAAGTATTTAACTGACAAGCATGAAACTTACACATGGGAAAGATAAATTTATTGGCTACTTTTCTAAGTAGTCTCCGTGTAGAGTTATGCATTTTTGCCACCGTGGGAGAAGCGAGTATATACCTTGTGTGAAAAAGTTTGCGTCAAGCTTTGAAAACCAATCACGAACTTCACCAATGAGTTCATCTTTATCCTCAAACTTTTTGCCTCCCAGATGGCGCTTTTGGGGCCCAAATAGATGAAAGTCTGAGGGCGCAAGGTCTGGACTGTGGGCTAGATGGGGAATAAATTCCAATCCTGTAACGTTCAAGCCATTCCTTTGTGCGTTTTGCCGTGTGGGGGGTTGCATTGTCGTGTCGAAGGACAACTCCGCTACGCAAGAGTCCAGGTCTTTTGCGTCGAACAGCATGTCTCAGCCGGTCAAGTGTTTCACAATATCGATCAGCATTGACACTCTCTCCTTTTGGCAGAATATCTAAAAGGATCATTCCACGTGAGTACCAAAATACGGTGGCCATCACTTTTGTTGCCGATTACTGGACTTTGAACTTTTTTGTGACAGGGGAGGACGGGTGCTTCCATGTCATTGAGTCGCGTTTTGTCTCCGGAGTGCTCAGGTGTAACCAAGTTTCATCTCCAGTTATGAGGTGTTCAAGAAGCTTGTTCCTGGCACGATTGTCCCCGCCAGACCCCACATCAACGGTTTCATCACCTTCTTGTTGACACCGGTGCAGCAGGATTTGGGAGATTTCGACTCTCTGGCGCTTATTCTCATCTGACGACATTTTGGGGACCCATCTGGCATAAACTTTGCGATAGCCAAGTTTATCATGGACAATTTCATAAACACCCGTTTTGGGAATGTCAATTTTCAGGGAAATTTCCTTCAGTTTCACTCTTCTGTCGACTTTGAAGAGCACATCAACTCGAGCTGTGTTCCAGTCATTGTTTGCTGTGTTCGGGCGTCCAGACCATGGTTCATCTTGCAAACTTGTTCGGCCGTCTTTGAACCAAGAACACCACTGATAGACTTGGGTCATCGACATTACATATTCGCCGTAGTTTTCCACTATTTCTCTGTATATTACGGAACATTTTGTTCCCTTCGCGAACAGAAAACGGACAACAGCTCCAATTTCTAGCTTTGACCACACTGCGATGGGGGGCGCCATTTTCAAATCAATGCTGTTTAGTAATGCGTTCACTGATGGTGCTGAAATTTGCGCATCAAGTGTAACATGAATTTTCCTACAATATGCTGTTTACCGCTGTCTAAAGTATTGATTAGGTCAAAAGTTATCCGGTTACTTTCCGAATTTCCCTCGTATTTCCGAATCAATCGGACTGAATATCAGTGCATAATGCTTAGATGTGACGAAGGCTTCAACATAAGACGACATACTATGTGTACAGCATTATTCTGCGACTAACCCCTTCCCTTTCATCCACGGTGTTCTTTCTGTTAATCTTCCTCTTTCTCTCTCTCTTGTGCGCTAAAACAAGCGCAATTTAAACCAACAGCATTCGCTAATTGGATGCTTAGTAATAGTAAGGCTTAGGACGGGCCACTCCCCAAAAAATTCCTCTTCTCAAACTTCTATCCTCCTGACAACGCTTTTTGTATCAGCATGTGATAGGCAGCTTGACCAGTCGCCATCACTCTTACTACAACTGTCACTGGCAGTCATCAAATCAGTCTAGCATCACCTCCTGAGCAGATAATGACACAAAATAGCAGGCTTAAGGAGGATGTTTACATTGTGTCTTGGTAAATGGGGTTTCTGCCCTTGTTTTGGACAGGTGATCGCCTTACAGAGTAATAGAATAGAAGGAAAATGCAAGAGAGTTGAAGGGAAGTGTTTGTTTGGACAGGTGGTCGCCTTGTAGAGGAAGTTTAGGGGGCAAAGATTGACTGCACTCACATGAAACAATAAAAGTGAAACATGCGCAAAGTGCAAACAAAAACATATTTATAAAAAACAGCATGTTATAATTTTAAAAATTTTTATTCACAAAACACAAATCCTAGATTTTGAAAGAATTCACAATACTTCTATGTACATAATACTAATAGCACCATATCGACTCAGAAAGGCCATACTACTTTAAAAAAAATAAAACCAGTAACATACAATTTCAATGACAGTACTTAAGAACACCTCTAACAAAGAATTTTTAAGAATATAACATTAAAAAAAAAAAAAAAAATTATGCATAACTTATCTAATTAAAATCATATATAATTTGGCACCATTTTATAGTTTTTAATTAGTATCTCTCAATATATTCATCTATTATACAAGCAAAGAACAGAGTACTAAATCTTAGATTTATGAAATTAAATAAGAGAGGAACGAAATTCTCTACTCAAACATAAGTCTTCAGTAAAGAAAGATTTTTTTTTTTAAGGGAAAGAAGCATCACAAGTCCCTTAAAAAAAGTCCAGATGTGAGTCTACTTGACAGTCTACACTGCAATAGAAGTCTTACAAAACTATTTTGATAAAGTCCATTTGTTTTGCTGGTTTTTTATGCCCATACTATGTAGAGAAATGGTTCTTCTTTACCCGCCATCGAGGGTGCCATTTCACTTCAGTCACAGAAAGCCTTTATGTGGGACTGCGAGGAATTTAGCATTCCTTATTTCCTTCAAATAACCATTTATTGTATGGACTTCTCACCCCACAAACACCCACACACACACCAGAAAGATAAATTTTAATTTTTCAAAGCAAAGTTCTTAACTGAAAAGTCAAAAGAAAGGTAACAAAATAAATATCATCTTTTACCTGTGCAGCAGCCTTTATCCTTTTCCACACCTCATGTACCAAAATAAGCACATGTACTTCTAATTTTCACATATTTTTCAAAATATTTTCTAAATACTGATGTTCTCAGAATACTTCAATACACACTGCTACAGAAATAAAAAAAAAATTTTAAATGTTTCACAAAACATTGATTTGAAAAGTTATACCCCTCCCCACAAATCATGAGCCCAAAATGGTACAGTACAAGAATAGCGTCCTAGCTCTTGTATTTTATTTCTGTGGTATAACTAGATCAATGCTAGGCCTATTCGTCAAGCTTGCAAGCGATTTCAAAGATTTCTGCAGACTATGGTATTTCATAGCTCTGCTGGGTTTTATCAATAATTTGCATGTTCACATCAGATATAGTCCTTCTATATCATTGTTTACATCTTATGGGATTCTTATTTGCTATAGACGTACACTATTGTATGAGAGCTGCTCTTTGTTTTTTTTATATGACTATAAATAAACAACATCATCAGCCAGGAAGCACTACAAATGATATAAAACCTACAATGCAAAGAATGTAACTGAATTATTATAGAAAGTAAAGAGGAGGCAAACAGTTGGCAAGTAGAAATTATGTGATACATAAGGCTTAAAAATGCATATTAAGTAAAATATATGTCATATGATCTTACATGAGGTCGATGAATTTAAGCACAAATAAAAAAAAACTCTTCCATTTACATAAAAAAAAGTTACACATTTCCCTGACTGCAATGCTATTTAGAATCTTTTCTTCTTTTTTTTTTTTTTTGGCTTTTAAGGATAAATTTTTCTTCACTTAAAAAGGGAACCCTGAAACTTAAAAAAAAATCTGTTAGGACAAAACAAAAGCACGCGTCTTTGCAGAGGCCATAGACCAAAAGTTAAAAAAAACCAAACCATTTATAAGAAAGAAAAACACACAAATGCTGCTCTCTCGGAAACAAATAAATATGCTTAAGAATCTTAAAGATGCTCTGGTGATTCAAGAAACTGAATCAAATATAGCAAAAAAAATAAAATCACCAACTTAAAAAATATTTAAACAAATCAGAACAACACTAAGAATATGTAAAAACATTTAAAGTAATGAAGGCTTTTGAGCAAAACATTTTTTACCTATACTTTGAGTTGCTCTAATTTGTTTTAATAAATTTTAAATAGGTGGTTGTATTCTCAAGCCATATTTTAAGACACTGATGACATTTTATCTAAGGTGATCGGGTTCTTCCATGAAAGGCAACCAAGTCCAACCATAGGTGTGCCTCTGCTAATAGAATTGTTTTAAAGTTTTGTATATTTCAAATTATGTTTATGAAGTATCAAAGTCAGTGTGCTAAAAATAAGCACATAAAAATAAATTGAAACATCAACCATAAAATCAGTTCTAAAATACATACATTTTCAAAGTAGGTTTTTATAGTTCAAAATTTTAATTTAATATTTCAATTAACAATTATTGAAAAAAACATGCTCCACAGAATTCATTTTTAAACATTGATGACCGAGAAAGTAGACAATTTTTTTTCGCTACATAGAAAATTGTAAAAATGGTATTAACTGTAACAGTTCTATTATCTCTAAAAGTTGGCTACACATTGCCAAGGAAAATTAAAACTAAGCTGTTATTGAAAGCTCCATAGTCTCACAATCATGGTTATTTGTTATGAGGATGGTGCCAATTCTAAGTTTTTGCATCAATCACAAATAAGTGCTACATACATTTTATTACTCTTGCCTTTAAGTTAAAATACTAATGGTACATGAAGACTAGTATAATTTTATCACAGTAATAATAAAATATATAGTTATCTAAAAGGTGCTGTCAATATAATTATGTCAATATATTTTGTGTGCTATTGGCCTTTTCTCTAGCTCTAAATTTTTCTAAACAAGAAAGTATTTGGTGGCTGCTCTCTATCCTCTGAACGAATTCTGACCACATTTGTATTGAGTTATGTCAGGGGTGCATTGTTGTTCAGGAAATGTGTCCTTTGGGAACTGCCCTTTGTATTACATACAAATATTTATAGGTGTTCGATTGTTTTGGATTAACCCTTCCTTAGTGGGTTTGGTCTATGAAACTGCTGCATGGGCTTTGCTTAAGGCATCATGGAGACTGTCACACACAACGTTATCTTCAATGACTCATCTATGTTATGTAGGTATTGGTTGTCTGTGCATGTCTGTGTACATGTATCACAATATGTGTGTATCAAAGTTTTGTAAACATCTGGAATCATGCACTAATGTGATATATATATTTCTGGTGTAATCCTATGTTTGATTAAAATGTCAGGAGAGGAAGCCAAGGAAGCTTTCTCAGGTTTAAGATGATGTGATAATCTGTGCTCTCTTCTTTTTTTCTTTATGCTTTATAATATTTGATGTCTTCCTATCAATATTATAACACTTCTGTTTGAATACTAGTTGGTTAAAAAAGTTTTGAGCTTGTTGCCATTTAGCCCTTAATATTCAACAATATCACTCAAGCTATTTTCAATCTGTAGCAATAGCAGCATTTTCATCAAACAGATTTATCTAGTGTTCTGTCTTTGTGGCCAAATGATTGAAGTAAGAATTCAAAATTCCCATTGATAAAGGTTTTTAACAATTTTTGCTCACAAAACATGTGTCTTACAACTAGCAAGTTCATTTTCCAACAAAACATATAAAAATTCTGGCTCAATTTTCATGATTGTTCCAGACTGATGTGAATACTATTACTCTTGTGTGGAAATCTGGTCTTTCTGATTTCCTTTGTGAAGTGAAAATTTAAGAGATTTCTTTTTCCTATGACCTGTCACAGGCCAATATTTTACTCAAAATTTCATTGCCAGAAATGTTCCTTTGCCAATCAAATATAATAAGTTATCTGAAAATTTTCTTGGCCCCCAGGTTGATGAATTAAAAAAAAATTAATACTCTGGAAAAGAGGTGATACAATGTCCTGACCTATTTTCATGTTATGAAAGCTATTTTCAATCTATGTGAACATGATGACTTCTACAAATCAAAACACAAATGTAAAGCATCACAACCATAAAGCATCTTCTTGGCAGGAAGTATTTGAGAATATCACATTCAAGTGGTTGAATCTGCTTTTCTACCATTAGTACCTGAAATGCATTGCCCTGCTCATCATACAAAAACTTCTTACTTACATTTACATACTCTAAAGCTATTTCTTGAAAAACTCCCTCACTAATATTTTCTATTTTCTAACCGAAAGCCCAAATTTTAAAGTAATTCACCACATTTTCTATCCTGGCGTCCATTTTCTCCCAATTATCCATTTATCATTAAAGTCTGTTTTTTAGTCAGTTTAGATATATATCTAAATTTCATGTCTTCACACAGATGGTATCTTTTTTTATTTTGTTCTATGGCTAATTGTGCATCTTCTGCTTTGTGTGATTGTCCAGATATTGCCTCCCTCAGATTGGTGTTCTTTATTACGAAAACTCTTTCTAGATCCAACAACTCTTTGCAGTAGCACTAGCAGTGGATGTCTGTTTGTGTAGATCTGTATTTAGTTTTTAGTTGATTAAACATATGCTGGTCTAGGCAATGACTGAGAAATGGTGAACTGTTTCAGCAGAGATGATGTTAGTGCTATTTTTGGCGGTTACTTTAGGTCTAACAGGTGTTTTTGTTGCCATAGGAATTAGTGGAGAGATAAAATATGCATGAGTTTGAGAAGTTATTTTATTAGCTTCCATGGCTTTGCTTATGTTGATAACATTTGCTGTGTTTGAGTTTGGAATATGTGGGACTATGTTGTGTATTTGTATTAATGACTACAATGCATGAGTTGTAAGGGTTATTTTTTGCTATTCTGCATCATGAATTTGTAGTCTGGTAGATGTTGATGATACTGATGGTACCAATATTATATTCCCTACTGAATTTCAACTGTTGACAGATCAATAAACAATGATTTAGTTTTTTTTTTTTAACAATTTGTTTCACCAAAAACTGTTCAAAAGGCTTTGCCTCCTTTGAACAAGTCTCTTGTTACTTGTAGCTAAGTTCCACTATCTAAATTAAAAAGTTCACATGTTGTTAAACACTTATGAAATTTTTACTAATTGTAAGTGATATTTATTACTATCATTTGTCTCATATGAACTATGCCTGCTCCAATCATAGGCAAGGACATAAGATCTAAGAAACCAACAAAAAAAAATGACAATATAGGACAAAAGCTAGGTACAGCTTGTCATATAGGAATAACTTTTTCATTGGTATAAATATCAATGATTTTAATATATGTGGGAGGCACTATGCATCACTTAGAAGCCCACAGTCTCTTGGAAGCGTGAAAAAAAAGGTCTCACTCATATATAATTCAATATATTCCTTTACACACAACAATAATCCAACGACTATTATTCTTTCTCAGAGTACAGTACTTCAGGAAAGCATAAATAATTTAGTCTAGATTCACACTGTTTAAATATTTCCGGGTATTGTTGATAGTCAGTGACTCTCTACCTGTAACTAGAGTGAGATTCTTGTTCAAGCTCTGCCCATTCCAAAAACTCTTCTTCCATGAGAATATAAGACATGACCTTCTTAGGTACCTTCAAGTTCTTCACCTTAGTCTGTAAAGGTGAGCTCAAGCAAGCTCTCACACAACGTCGACATGCATCACTCAAGGAAAATGGTGTGCAATTGCTACTATGCAGAAGTTTTAGGATCCCTGCCTTCTCAGTTTGTGTGTAGTGAGTGTTGATTTCTCGAGTGCGTTTCAACAAAACCTCCATTAACCTGATTGTCTGGTGAGGTATTTGCCTGTAAAAAAGAAAAGATAGATTAGAATTGATAAACAGTGCAGTTAGTTTATTTCAAATTCATTATGATAAAAAATAACTCTCATCTTCCAAATACAATAGATAAGAGAAAAAGAACATGTTCCAATATTATTTTTTTATGCAAGGGAGCAGCTGCACCTGGATGTGATTTACAGGAAAAATAAATTTAGACAGGTGTTTGCTAATTTTACTTTTCAATTTACCGCAGTAAAATTAGAGAGCAAAAATAATGAAAAAAGCTGTGTCCAACAGTTAAGTTGGTAACAGCTGTCGTCTTGAAAAATCAACAAAGTCCCACATGTTCCAAACTCTAACGCAGCAAATGTCATCAACATGAGCAAAGCCATGGAAGCTAATAGTATAACTTTCCAAAAAAAAATTTAACAATTTTGGGGTCCACTTTTTGGCAATTGCTGAAATATAAAAATCTCTTTTTTATTCAATATTAAACTAAAAGTAGCTCTTAGTCTTACTTCCATTTTTCATGAAAAAAAAAAAAGCACAATTTTATAAAGTAAATATGATATTAATAAAAGAAACCCTAACATATCATTTGAAGTACTAATTACAAATTTCAAGTCGATCACTATTTTGGAGGAAAAAAAGAGTTATTGTACCAAAAAAGCATGCCCCGAGAAAAAGGCAATTGAAGTATATGAATATTTTAATGAATTATTGATATTTTTTCCATATGATAAACTTTCTTCGCTTTTTATGGACAAATCTTTGGCAGGCAGGTTAAAACACACCTAAGGTTCATGAAGAGTAGGAAAAAACCCTTCAAATTTGCTTTAAACATCAAACGATCAATAGTACAAAAGGTAAATGTGTTGCTACTTACAAATATCTATTATTGGTAACTAGATTGGGATTTTTCAAAAAATTTTTTGGCCTCAATTAATCACAATGGCAAAACCAGCACCTGATAAGCATTGACAATTAATGTATAATCATTCATTCCTCCTGTTTTGAGCCTCGCCACTTGCACCCTGACCTGTCGGAGGGCCTGAAAGCCTGAGATCACTTTGTTGTGCACTGGCTATATACAAAAAACCAAACCAAACTTCTCTTTTATGTTAGGAGCTAGTCCAGTTGATATGGTTTGTTCCCATTAGTCTTTATTTGTTCAAACAATCCTGCTCCCTGTAGTCCCAATGCCCTTCCATCTGTATTCACATTACTCTAATAGTAGTAATCGTAATCGACAGATGTGCATTAGATTAGATCAGCCAGAGCCTGTTGTAGACTAACAAAGACAATCCCCTCCTGTCAAAGCTCAAAGCCATTGTACTCTCCTTTTGCTCCGCATGATCAAGCAGGAGAAACACAAGCTTATTGGGTGCTACTAAGAGTAATTCATCATACCATTTTAAAAGTCGCTCTCAGTATTTCCATTATCAACAAGAAATCAACGATGACTAACAAATAAGCAGATTTTTCCATCAGGCGTCAATCTAACAAAGAATTTTCAATAAACTCAAAGAGAGAAAAATTAACTGACTTTAAATTAACCCAAAATAAAATTTTCTGGATTTAATTTATGTGGAACAGATTGTATAAACCTATGGGCTAGATGCTTTGCATTTGTTTCATGCTTTGAGGTAAACATATGTTTTTTTTGAAAGTACAGCGTTTTATGACATTAATAAAAATAATCAAAGAATGCTGAAGGTGTAGAGAAAATAAATGAAATTGGATACTGCAAAAAAGGACAACTGTCAATTTAAAATATATCCTTAGACTGATAGTCATATGGATATAACAAATTTTTCAAAAGACATAAAATGAATCTTTTGAAAACTTCTCTCCATTGGTGAATCACAATTACATAACATTATTTCTCACCGGTAACATTTGAGAAGCATTTTTATCATATGAATGTTCTTGTGTGTGATTGCCAAGAACAGTGGCTCCAGGCCTAGGTGTGGATGGGGGTCTTCTTGGTAAAGGCAGCACAGTTGAAGACCTTTCACCTGCACAAAGAAAAAACAAAGAAGCAAACAAAAAAATAAAGCATATCACTTTGTTTTGCCTCAAAAGAAAAAAATTATGCAACTGTTTCAATATTATCTGTCCTAGAACTAAAACAATACATTTGAAAAGTTGGAGTTTCATGTTTTCACAAGGAATATTATACCTTTTTGAATATTTTGAGGTTTATGTATTTTTAAACTATTTCATAGATTTCTAAATTGCTCAATATAACTAGAAAAATAAAAACAGGATACAACAACAAAAATGGGTCTCAGATAAATAAATAAATAAATAAATGTTTTAGAGAGCCAAGACTGAGAAATTTAAGACCATTGTAAAGATCGTGGAAAAATCGATGAAGCAAAAATTGGTGTAGAAATGAAAAAATTGCTCCAAAAAACAGTGGGTGTGGAGAAGTCTGCTCACCCCTACCTTCTGTTGAGCTTCTAGATCAGCTCCACACTGCAGCAAAGCACGGACAGATGAGAAACTGTTTTCTGCAAGGGCAGCAGCTAATGGAGTCTCTCCTTTCTCATTTGTCTAAAAAATGACATTTGATAAAATAAGATAATTATGTCTAAAAACCATCCAATTGAATCACAAGCTGCAATTTTAAAGATCAATGTATGAGGATTGCCAAAATGAGGGTTGTCATCATGTTGGAAAGATTTTCTATTTGCCACATTTAGAAAAAAATTTAACTCATCAATGCCAAAATTGAGTTTCTGAGTGTAATGATGTCAATAGTTTTGGTTGCCTTCTTGCTGTGTGAGTTTAACAAACAACTTTGGAACATAACTATGATGACAAAATCACTGAAAAAAAAACTGGTCACCTACCTTTACTCTGAGCTCACTCACCACAAAGTAAAGTTACAGACCTACTTTTTTCAACTTCATCTACTGCTCATATCTAACTTTACATGAATTAGATTTCACCGATACTCATTTACCCTTTTCCGGTTTGTAATGGCGATTCATTTATTCAAAACATAATGAAAAAAGGCAAACAATTTAGGAGTGCACCTTTAGAAATTCAAGAATATTAGCTTGAAATCTAAGAATGCGATATAGTGGTTGGCACCTCTGTAAATTTACTACTCATAGCCAAGCCATTCAAGAACTTTAGGAAAACAAAACAACACTATGAAGATAAGGGTGGCCCTCAAGATAAGTCCTGCTGACCTTTTTTATCTTTATTTTCCCCTAATTGCACATAATCTTTCCTTATTTTATTCACCAAAGTAAACAACTGCAAACATGGTCTCAAGCTTTGCCAATACCTAGACAATACTATCTATAACTAGATTTAAGACTAACTTCATTGATGTTGCACCCAGCCTCAGCAAGCACTTGTATTGTTGAGGTACCACCATGACATGCTGCAGCATGTATGGGCAGAGCAGAAATATCTGAGCTAGAAGTACTGCACTTCTTCTCAGTCACCATGTACTGAACTGTTTCAAAAAGACCTCGTTCACAGGCTAGGTACAGTGGGGACTTTCCTTCATGATTCAATAGTTCCAGGTTGCTACCTGGCAAAAAAAAGAGTAAAAAAAAAAACGGGGGATAATTGAAATAAAAAATAAAGAGCATTGTTTGGTTACAAAAGAATAAGAAGTTTGACCAAAGGTAGAGAACAAAACCATTACTCCTCTTTTTTTTGTTTTTCAAGGGGCTTACATGAAGCCGATGGAGATAATCATGCTCTATCATTTGTTGCTCTGCTTTGAAACTTAGAAGAAGTTAAGTTGTCTTTGATATAAAATAATTCCAATTCTCAAATATAAGTTATTAGGTAGTCAATCTAAGTCTCCTAACTTGGTATCCAGAGAGATCAATTTTTTTATTAGTGATTTGAGATTGAAAATTTCAATCAGCTTTTCAGAAAACCACACATATAATCTTTTATTGTAAAATCTGGCAATAAGTTTATGCAATGTGAAGATCACAATTGGGTATTTTAGCAAAGACAAAACAAAACAAAAAATACAATTTGCTTTGCAAATGAAAACAAAAGATTCCTTCAAATAACATTTTTAAACTTTTCAGTGCTTTCTCTTTTTGCCAGAGGATGGTTTAAAAATTTTCAGAAAGTTTTAACAAAAACATATACAAACTGCCTGTGCAGATAAGATAGTACATTCAATACCTTTGTCTATGAGGAGGCGGCCAGCATTCGAATCATGCAAATAGATAGCTTCATGTAAGGCAGTGTGTTTTGTCTTTTTGTTAGTAATGTTGACATCACTGCCTTCATCTAAAAGACTTTCAATTATCTGAAAATGAAGCCAGTCAAAATCAGAAGCACAGCTGACCGTTAGTGCTAAATCTAAAAGGTATATAGACGGTACAGTGCTTCTTTTGACTGGGGAAGAATAATTTAAACATGAACATAGCATTTACATTAAAACTACTATATAAAAAGAATATAAAGTAAATAAATATCTCAGTGAGACTTGAGTGTACAATTTTAAATGATGCATACAATAAATATATACTGCATATTTCATAATGCATCAAGAAATCACTCCAAAAATGAAAATTTTATGGAAACAGCTACATCTTTTCTCAATATCACATAATGCTTAATTCAGGCATGGCCTACTTTAAAAAAAAAAAAGAAAGAAAGGAAAATCAGAAGTGGACTTTTTTTTATTATTGGTGGAATTGACTTTCCTTTTTCTACAATTCCTGATGTTTAATGAAATAAAAAAATAAACATTTTGGGAAAAAAAAATCATTTCTGATATTTTTGTATCATAAATCCCTAACCTAAGAATTGTTTTCAATTAAAATTGGGAAATGAAAATATCTCCTGATCGAAGTAATTATTTTGGACCTAAATTACAAGAGATAGATTTTTTAGTTGACTGATGCCTAACAATAACAAAGGGGCATAGCTCTTGTATTTCATATCACATTCTCTATGACCATAGCGTTTACCTGAAGACTGCAACGTGAAGACACAGCTGCTAATAGTGGATGATGTCCTAGCTCATCTACAGTATTCACAGAACAACCTAATCCAATTAAGTGTCACAGAAGAGGAGCGGGGAAAGAGCAAAAAAAAAATTACTTAAAAAAAACCCAAAAAAACCAAACTTGTTTCCTTCGGAAAAAACTAATAATAAAAAATACTAATTTTCCATGTCATCAGCAAAAGCCTTTTAAAAACAAAAATCATTTTTATTCCTGTCTCTGGGCTCAAAGCTCACTTGTACCCGTTTTTAACACATTAAGACCATTAAATTGTTTGAAAAAATTCGCAAAATGTGAGAAACAAGCAAGGACTTAAATAATAAAAAAAACAACAACAACAAAAAAAAAACCAGGTGCAGCCGTATGAATTTTTTCATCACATGGTAATTTAAGTAGATTTATTTCAATCAACACCTAGTATAAATAAGTATTTGTGAAAGCTTGATAACTATTTCTTAATTTCCATAATTTTCAAAAAGTGCTGAGCTTGAATATTTTTATAACTTCAGTTTCTAATACTTAAATGTATATGTTTAGTACCAGCTTGTAAACACAGCTTCACAATGTTGTCATTCCCACCATAAGCGGCTGCGTGCAGAATTGAACTGCCTTGCTGAGTCAGACTGTCAATCTTAGCTCCTTTCTCCAACAGATATTTACACAAATCTGGAAACATTAGAGTAACAAAAAATTGTGGAAAGAAAAGCGATGCATGGAATAAGCATAGATCAACCAGTCATAGGCGCCCAATATTTACAGGCATACAGCATAGCGAAGTCGTTTGCTACCTTTTTCTTGACACTTTGGATTTCTTCAAGTCCCGACTCAATAAAGAGGAGCAAGGTCACATATGCCCAACAAAACCCACAAAGCAAATGTACAAATATAAATCTTACACCTTCATGAGCAAAGGGGACACAGGATAGCAGACAACATTTTGGCCCTGGACTAGAAATCAGATTCAAAACATTTTTTAAGAGCCAACAAACCTACAAAATGAGCTATAACTTACAAACATCATATAATTCAAGAACTTTTTCAAAGATGGGCCTATAAATTGTTGTACTGGAGGCTTGGAAATGAAGTTTCAGGTAGATAACTTTATTATTTTTTAAAAGTAATCTGTGTCTAATCGATGAAGAACTACCATTCGCAGAGCTAGAAAAGACACAGACAAAAAATGGACATCAATAACGAACATTTTTTTTTAACATAACCGTGATGACTCACATTTAAGAATTGAACAAAAAAAAAAAGCGCAGACATTGCTTTTTGGATGAATTTATTTTTAAAGAAGCAATTAAAGAAGAACTTATTTCATGAGGAATACGTAGCAAAAGTAAATATTAAAATGCAAATGAGTCTATAATTATGTCGTCATGGTTATTTAAAAAAAAGAAAACACCATCTTTATTTTCTTTTAATTTATACCCATTTCAAAAACTGTGAGCATACTAAGATTTAGTATTGCTTGAATTAGGCGTATAATTTTTTTTATTGAGGAAATAAAACTTTTTTTTAACTTCAGCGGAATTCTCATAAACCAAAATTTATGGGACTATAGCTTTTACTTTAATTAAGCACATTTTCAGTTTAAAGAAATATAAATTAAAAACTACATTGCTTTCTGGTCTAAATTTTTTTTTGTGGTTTAACCAATTACTTTAGTTTGCCCACTTTTAGGTGATAAAAGATTTGACTGTAGTTCATTGTCATTGAAATAACTTTTAATACTATACTGTAGCCATTGCAATGGGATTGGATATTATTTACCTAATTGTCCGGCAGAGGCTGCCTGATACAGAGGTGTCCACTTGGCCTGATCACATTTATTGATGTCCGCACCAGCCTCAACAAGAGCAGTCACTAGGCCTTGCATGTCAGCAGATCCACTGGGGTCAAACATGAGGGAAACTGGGACAGAAATGTCCCAAATTCATAATAGCATACAGCGCACTTTCTAAACTTGATTAAAAAGCACACAAAAAAAGAGAAAAAAAATATACAACAGGGTGAGCAAAAAACACTCCTTGATTTCAGATATTCATAATAATATATGAGAAGTTGAGTGAATATTTTCACAAAACGTAGCTGTGTTTGGAGTTTGGAAAAACAAACAGTGTTACAATTGTACAGCATTCTTTCATATGCATTCATCACAACAATCCACCTTCTAACAAGAGGATTTCGAAGTGCCACAACGATTTCATTGAGAGAGAATACATCTGTGATCAGAGAAAAGGAGTTTCCGGCCGATCAGCAGTGTCAGAGGAAACTGTTGAAAGGGTCAGAGACAGTTAACTTTGCAGCTTCAAGAAGTTAACACGCATATGTAGCCAAAAGTTACAACTTCTGCAATGCACAGTATGCAAGATCTTATGCAAATGCTTGAGGTTTAGACCTTATAAGCTGCAAATGGTCCAAAAGTTATACTTGCAAGACAAAGAGGCGCACATTATCCAGGAGTCGATGGAAAATGATCCTGATCTGCTGTCAAAGATAATCTTCAGTGATGAAGCAACCTTCCACTTGAGTGGGAAGGTGAACAGACACAACGTGAGAATATGGAGGACCCAGAATGCTCATGCCACTCTAAAGTTTAACGTAACTCTCCCAAAGTGAATATGTTTTGTGTAGTAACAGAGAGGACTGTGAATGGTCCTTTTTTTCTTTGAAGGATTATTTATCACTGGCCAAACCTACCTGGAGATGTTATAGAACTGATTGCTGCCAAGACTAGCTGCTGAAAGTGATGACTACATTTTGCAGCAGGATGGTGCGCCGCCACACTGGTCTCTAATTTCTGCACATTTCTCAACACAAACCTACCAAAACCATTGATTGGCTGTGCTGAACAAAGCGACCAAGTGTTTTACAAATGGCCCCAAAGATCACCAGATCTAACTGTTTGTGACTTTTTCCTCAAAGACAAAGTTTACAATCCATCCCTTACCCCAGACCATAGATGAACTGCAGGAACGTATGACTGAAGCTGTACACGATTACACCAGATATGCTGCAGAAAGTCTGGACAGAGCTTCATTAAAGCCTTGGATGTTTGGTGGGCCACAAGAGAGGCACACATCGAGTGCCTTTGAAATCAAACCATATCACATAAAACTTTATTGATTTCTGCAGATGTAGACACCAATTTGTGAAAATATTCCTCAACCTCTCATATTATAAATATTTGAAATCAAGGGGTGTTTTTGTGGTCACACTGTATATATGTATATTTTTCATATTAACATATATACACATACACACACACAAATATATGTTAATATAAATATACCAAGATTATATATACACACACATGCATATATATATATATATATATATATATATATATATATACTTAAATGCATATATTGCATATATATACAGGTGACTACTGACAAAAAAAAAAGTATAGCATTCAAATAAAGTATAAAGTTTTGCCTGAAAATTAGTCACTTTTACTTGGAAAACTTTGGATTTGTTAAAAGGTATTTATGGTGACCTTTTGCCCTTCCAAACATACTGACCTACAATTTTTGCCCTATTTCAGCATTCCACTCAGTAGGTCTGCTCTTGTGATCTATTATATTTACTGTAATTGATCTCAAAACATCTCATTTGGCTGCCCTCGCAAGCAATACCAACAGTTCATACCAACCTTGTCTTATGGCTGCATGTAAAGGGGCACAATGAGTCCTGTCTGCTAAATCTACATTGCAGCCATACTTGATGAGGATGTGGCAGGCTTCCACAGAGTTTTTTGTAATTGCCTCTGAAATAAAAAAAATTCAACAAAGCAAAAATCTTGCGCTCTCATTGATAGAAAAATTAACTCAGTCAAACAGAAAAATGCTTTAGTTATAAGATTAATACAGAAACAAACCTATAGTGAAATGAAGTTATAAAAAATCGACATATTATTTTAACACAAAATGATATATTGAGTATATGAGGCTTTAAATAATTACAAAAGACATTCAGTCACTCATATTTTAATTAAAACAATTTTAAAAACATAATTGTTCTTAAAAAAAAGTATTTCATAGGTATTTTGCCGAGAGGCAATCTTTTTTTTTTTTTTGTCCTTTGCTTTAATCACTCAAAATCAGGTTTGTGCATTTCAAAGCCTTAACCACTTTATGGACCACATTAATGCTATTCATAGTATTCAGAGTATTTCAGAGTGACAACAAAACAAAATCAAATATAGCACAATAAATTATAAGGAAACATATTTTTCAATAAATAATTTTTCACTTCATTAGAGCCTACAGTATCTAGAGAAAAAAGACAAAACAGAAAAAAACTCTTAACTCACTTGAGACTGGGCCCACAGTGGGCTACCGAGCGCCCAGGACTGAGCTTTTGGGGCTTCTTTACTTGAAAATTCATGAAAAAAAAACTGCAGATTCAATTAATCTAAAATTTGCAGAGTTGAATTTTCAAATATAAAAGTTTGAACTTTTCATTGCAACTTTTTTTTTTCATGATTTTTCAAAAAAGGTCCCTAAATTGCACCTCGTATAAATTTTCCCAGACCCAGACACATCCTCACACATCACACTAAATCTCAAACAAAATAGATAAAAACTGAATTTTAAGTTTTCCATCTATATCGCTACCTGCCGTGCAGAACAGGTCTGTTTCTACATTACTCTGTGTTTTTTTACTGTATTTATTAGATCTACACCGTTTACTTCTTCTCGTAGGCCTGGACTTCTCGTCTGAGCTAGATTCTGATTCTGACTGCCTGCATCTAATGGTAGATTTGGATCTACAATCTGCGTTTGGGATGAATTCTGGATCTAAATCTGAATTATAATCAAAATCTGACTCTTCTTGAAACGTTTCAAACAAAATACGTGCCTCTGACATGATACAAATTAGCTAAGTCTCATGGACGTAGATCTAGACCTAGGTCTAGTTTCAGTGTGAACTGTCAGCTTTTCAAGCCCATATTTCAGTTCTCTGCATCGTTGTACTTTTTAATTCCTATAAAATCAGGGATGCGTTCAGTTGCAAAAACCTTTTGAGTACAGTTTCTAGCAGTCTCTTCTGTTGCAGTGTGGGACTGAACTCGCAACAGTTGTGGTATATTTAAAGTCGTTCCCGCAAGCTGGACCAGTCTTTTTAACACTTTTAGGTGGCCCACAACTGAAGCGGGACCAGTCTCAAGTGAGTTAAAGAGACAACAAAGAATTATATCACAACAATTTAAGAAAACAAAAAAGAAGAAAAAGTATGAGTATACAAGTCAGCAGTAGACTATATTAAAAGAAAAGATTTGCAACATGCCAAGGGTCAAAAGCAAGAAAGTCGTCTGTTTCTTAAAAAATGTTTTTCCATAGCAAATGGATGTGAAAGCTTACCAAGAAGAGGTGTGGTGCCCTTGACTGTGGGCAAATCTGGGTTGCCCTTCCCATCCAGCAACTGCTGCAACACTTGGACATGTCCATTCATGGCTGCTTCATGGAGAGCTGTCCTCCCTTGCCGACTCTGGCTGTTCACATTGGCTCCTGGTACAAAAAAAAACCAAAAAAAACCCACCAAAAACATCAAGAGCTAAAGATGAAAGGACAGACATAACTAACAATAGAACATACAAAAAAGGGTTTTCTATACTTTATATTACCAGAAGAACTCATTTTTTATTTAAATGTCAGATCAAGATTATTAGACACATAATTTAAATTCCCAACACTTATGGACCTGCATCTCAATCGATTTTATGTAAAACTATTTTTGCGAGACCTAATCTCCAGACTGTTCATGTCTGGAAAAAACCCTTTTGTGCTGCACAGCCATTGTGTTCAATGTGCAGCTAAAGCTGCAAAGAAGAGACTGAGTTGATTAACTTTACAAAGAGAAATCTGAAAATTGTAGGGAAGTTTATCACCTTATAAATATGCCGTTGTAAACATTTGTGGGCAACACTGGTACATCCATGATTTTGTCGATTTCACTGGTGCCTTACAAAAAATTGAATAGGTCTTACACTTTTGCCTTTAGCTTCTTTATAGTAAGACATTTCAAAACATAACAAAATTAAAAAGAAAACAATACTCTAAAATTAAAAAGCAGGAATCAAAATGAGGCAAGAGAAGATAAGAGTTGGTGAAGATAATAAAGCAAGATCAAGAATGGGTTATCATATCTTAGGCAACTTTACTTCTTTGCACGAAGAATATTGTATCACATTATACTATTATCACAATCCTAGATCCCCAGAATCAAAGTCATTTAAGATGTGACATAGCATGACTGGTCCTTGAAAAAATATATTTCCAAATTTTATGATTTTGGTAAAAATATTTTTTTTAAATCTGAAGAGTTCTTAGCCTGCCTTAGATCTGATGGCAGAGCAGAGTCAGAAAAAGACTTGAAAAAATTGTGTAAACCTGCATGAATAAGAGCTTTCACAACATCTTTGTGTCCTGCTTTAGCTGCCACTAACAGAGGGGTTCTAAATGAAAGATCTCCCCAATCTGGATCCACCCCACCATCAAGAAGCAACTGCACCATATTGACATTGCCAGATTCTGCCACACTGTACAGAGGTGTGTGTCCCTCTTTGTTAGCCAGATTCAAGCTGCAACCACTTGCCAAAAGAATCTATATTCAAAACATATAATGAAATAAATGTTAATGTGCAAACTTTAAAGACAAAGTAAAGATCTCATGTTGTGCACATCCTTTTTGAAAACATAAAAAAAAAAACAAATGCCACTTCCTATGACTAAAGCAAAAATGACTTCTAATATTTTTCCTACAAAATTTAAAAATAAAAACTAGTGGCTATAGAGCAATCCTTACAAAAATGAGAGAATTGTAATTGCGTACATTGCATAGTTAAGAGTAACATGTTTCAAATTCTTATCCCCCACAATTAACATAAGCGAATTTGCTCTGCATCACATTCAATACTTATGGAAGGTCAACACTGCTTTAGTTGATGTCAAATTGTAAAAGATTTTAGCTCCAGCACATTTCTAAACGAAGTTATACCAGAGAGTGTATAAGCTACAATGGAACTTTACTAGGCCCTAAGGACTTTGTTCTTCAAATGGGGAAAAGGAAAGGAGGGGAAAAGGAAAAAATTGCATGAAATTTACATTGGCTATTGACTAGACCAAGACAAGCCAAGAGTTCCTGTTTGCTAATTACTTCCGCACACATCCCAACAAAGCTATTACTCCCCTTCTCCTCCAACACTCGCACGCACATATTAATTGATTGGAAATGATGGGTATGCTTAGATGTCACAGTCAGCACTGCCACAGTGCATGAGAGAGAGAGAGAGAGCACTCTTTGAATTTTAAACAAAGCCAGCAAAAGTG
Source organism: Plakobranchus ocellatus (assembly GCA_019648995.1). NCBI lineage: Eukaryota > Metazoa > Mollusca > Gastropoda > Plakobranchidae > Plakobranchus > Plakobranchus ocellatus. Next base: position 1,422,949 of record BLXT01006392.1, on the reverse strand, counting down.
TTACGCCTAAGCCAGTGAAGTCAATGATGCTGATGTAAAAAGTGTGAGCAGATCTAGAACTAGACCTATCTCTCGACCACATTGTGGGCCTGTGATGAGCATTGCCCTTCCCTATACACGCACATGCAACACTCCTTTGTTGCCCTGCTGCCCAGTCCTGTACCTACAAAGCATTGGAAAATCTAACACAAGATGAACTATAAAAAGAAGGGCTAAGTTATGCGCAAGCTCACTAGTGTGCAAAAGTGGAACTTAAAATTATTATAGAGTGAGGAAAAGCACTCTTTAATGTGCATTGCCATGCTATGAAAGATTGACTTAGACAAGTGTGTTCAAAGCAAAAAGATCAACTTGCTCTCACTTAAGCAGTGTCAACAGTAATAATTTTCAAAGATGAAGATTTCTTCAAATTAAAAAAAAAATGAAAAATAAAAAATAAACCTTTCTCTATCATCGCAGAATTTCAGGCCTGCAAATCAAACTGCATAAACTATATCCTGCAATCGCAACCTTGCAAAGTGTCACTATGACAAGAAAGAGGATACATTTAAGGGATTTTCCAAAAGCTAAGCATACTAGATTCTAATCCAACATTTTATTTTATTTTTCAGACCCACCTTGGCAATAGGTGGATAATCTTTATGTGCACAAACGTTTAAGGGCGTGTTCCCAGATTCATTCTGAGAATCTACATCAGCACCGTTGTGAATCAGTAGCTGGGCAATGTCTGCAAATCCACGCCAGCATGCCATGTTCAGCAAAGAATTTCCATTTGCATCTGCTTGGTTCACATTTGCACCCTGAAAAGAATAAAAACAATCTTGCATCTAAAATCGATAGTAAAAAAATCTATGTATTGTACTGTCATTAACGGAATCACATTTGCTGAAATTATATAAAAGATGAAAAGGTTATGTAAAAATAATAAAGTCATGACTCATTAGTTATAGATTCACAAAATTTTTTAATTGCAATTTACTCTTTCTCACCAAAAAAGCTATTTAAAGGATATAAGACAAGAGACAAGAGATAAAATTTCAATATATTAATCTAAAAATAACAAACTAAAAAATGTTTGTTTAACTTGACTACAGATAATGAGGAATATAACTTTAGAAACAATTCAAATCCTGATGAACCTTATTCATAATATTTCCAGGTGATCTGGAAATCTTTAATTCCCTCCATCACACATAAAATGGTAT
>BLXT01006392.1:1341738-1352746 GCA_019648995.1 Plakobranchus ocellatus | reverse complement strand
TGTTATTCTGACTATCTCTATATCAATCTCTCTTTTCTTTCACTCCATCTCTCTCTCTCACACACTATCTCTTTCTATTTCTCTCTCTCTCTCTCTCTCTCTCTCTCTCTCTCTCTCTCTCTCTCTCTGCCTCCACCTCTTTCAATCTCTTGGATTTTTTTTGTCCCTTTCACCAAACACTGTTGCATGTCTGTCTTTTTATTTTCTCCATTTATTTATACAGTTTACATTTTGTCAACCTTCATTCCTACCCCACTTCATCTTCCTCCCCCCAACAAAACCACACATTATATAGCTTTTTACGTCTGCTCAACTTACCATTCACCCCTCAATGTTCCTTTTGCTTATAAATTTTCTCCAATACAAATCAGTCCCAGAAGTAAAATTACATTCAACTCTCTCTCTCTCTCTCTCTCTCTCTCCCTCTCTCTCTCTCTTTTCCCACAAGCCCACTCACATTGACTCACGAATACACGGACAGACTTACAGAGTAGTGAAAGTGGGGTGTGGAACCACGAGCGCTTCCGCTCGCAATCAGCAACACCCCGCCCTTGGCTACTACAACTAGAGGAGTTAACTACACGATCTCGAACTAGCTGGAACTCTAAGGGCTCTGATTCTAGGCGTTACTGAGTCGAGTATTCTTGACAACGCCAGGCAATTTACTTTTGCTAGCTCCAACTTTGATTTAAGAATTTCCACTTTTGCATTTGATAATGTTGAGGGTGGTGTGACATTTCAACGTGAGAAAATTTCAGTCGTGGTGCATGTATAGAAAATTAAATCTTGTGGTGATAGATCTGTTTTCAAATAACTAGCGCTGCCACTAATTTTCTTGTGTAAGAAAGTGCATGTAAGTGTGAAAGATTTTCAAAGGGGTTATTAAGACCATTTTATGACATAATTTTCAAAGCAAAAGACCTGTTTATACATAAGAAAAAAAGGATTAAATTATTCTAGTCAAGACTTGTGTTTTTTCTCCAAAAAGCTGAGAAAAATGTAATTAATTCTAAAAGCTTAAATTTATGAATGGATAACGCAGTGAAAATCATAACACGTATGAATTTAGTTAGTAACTCAGAGAATAATTGCGTTTTTAAAAAAAATGTAGGTTGGTAGAAAAATTGAAAAAGCTGGCACATAAATTAAGTTTTATCCAAGATATATTTGAAATTTTGATTTATGTTACATTTAACGCTACTTAGTTGAACGATCTAAGTAGAAAGACTTACTTAGCGTCCATTTAAATTATTTGGTTAGTGGATCTTTTGTATTTTGATACTCTGTGATAAAAGCTGGAATTTTTCTTGTGTTTTCAAAAAGCGCACAATAGTGTTCAACTGCAGCTATAGTTTGGTTTTGATAAAGCGAACAATCTAAGGAGAATGGGCCCAATTGCTCCTGTTTCGGAACAAACAAATAGTACAAATAGTAGTAGATTAAAATTTAGCCTTTTCCTCAAGCTTTATTGAGATATAAAATTTATTTTGAATTTTTTCTTACACGAATTTATTTTTTGCTGCACCTGCATAACATATCGATCTTCATCATTATCTTATTAATCAAAACCTTTTAATCCAATACTCGGAGTGTTGACAGCACAATAGCAAGCAAAACCGGTTTGATATCTACAAGGATCTCCTTGTCGCGGGTTCGTGTTCGAGTCCCTCACCACAGGCCTGGCCTGGCGACGGTTTGGAGGTCTGATGCCACTTTGTTGGGGACGTGCTGCATGCACAAAACCAACCCTGACACTGATTTGTTTGATTTGATTCGATTGTGTGAGTATAGATTGTCTCAGGTTTTTAGGCCCTCTGTCAGGCAAGACGCCAGTGGCGGGGCTTGAATCCGTGACAGAGGAGGTCCCTGCAGATCTCAGGACGGGTTATCCAGTGAACCATCACCGCCGCACTGGTTTGAGAGAAAACATTGACACAATCCCAATTCAAAAGTCTGTAAGATCTAATTCTCATCATGATTTGCAAAGAAATCTGAAAGTTTTGAGATTCATTTGCATTATAGGACCATTCTTCTTCTTCTTCCGCTCTAGCTACATTGGATATGTCACTCCACCGTCGAGTGGACGCCAGGCTGTCAACGGAAGTAGAAGAGAATCACAAAGCGCAAGGAGAAAAAAGTTATCACTTGATGCCTCCATTTGAATTTCACCGATAGATTAGAGCGCCCCTTGTAAGAGAAAAAAACCTTTCCTAATGATTCTAAACCAAGAGGTCGTGGAGAAATTTTATAGCAACTTAAGCGCTCGTTCGAGTAATCCAGCAATGGGGATGGTGCCTCACGAAAATCGATATCGAGCAATATTTAAATAATGTTTGAGATGTGACAAAAGAATCCAATGAGGTCTTCATTGTCCATCTGTCAAGTGATTTTTCTTTACCAAGATTATCAGTTAGATCTAACAACGTAATTAAAAATGAAAATATTCTAAAAGAACAATTCATATCCAATCGTACCACAATGTTTTTTTGTGTGAATGAATTCTCTTATTAAATTTAATGTTCCATCTGATCAATTTACTGCTTGCTTTTTGAAAAAAGTTTTGCATATAGGCAGCTGTCATAAAACAAGATACATGTGATATTTAGCCACTGAGCTTTAGGCCTACCGGGACATTTATCCATAAGGCACCAACTATAATACCACCAATATGCGCGATAATTAACGCGATGTGTTTAACAAACTCTCTTATTTATTTCAAGAACTAAACTGTGTCGGCTCTGATTTTTATATGCAATATGGGTATCACGTTTCAGTTACAGAGAACAAAGAGGATTATGTTGGGTTAGTTTTCGCGCTTATTAACGGTGATGTATGAGCCAAAGGATGCATCACGGAAACACGATCAACACTTTAATGATTAGTTATGTCGCTTGTAGGTTTTTTGCCTGACACTCCATCTTTATACAATAAAAGTGTTCACATTCGGCAGCGGGTGTGACTAAATGAGACTCCATTTTCAAGATCGAACGTGAGGAAAACATACATAAGACCTCACAACCCGATTAGACTGTGTTTTCCAATATATCGCTAAGTGCTCTGATCCACAATAGGTAATCAAATCATAATCCTTTGGTTCTTTCACGAAGATACGCTGCAATACTTGGGGAATGTTAAATTGTACAAGAATAAGTAAAATTACTATACCCTTCAACGTACATTAAAGAATTATTCGATGCATTAAGAAAACAGGTAATAAGTTTAAATGTGTGCATAAAATTGTTTCTGATTGGAAGCAAGCCGTAAACTATCTTAAAAAGAAAAAAAAAGTAAAAATATTCTTTATTTTATCAGCATCAATTTATCATCTAATTATTGGAAATGCTTGTAACAGATTTTGTAAGATCCTTGGGCATTGTTCCTTTTGTCTGCATTTTGTCCTTGTGCTCAATGGTGCTGATTTTTTTGCTGCGTAATAATATTCTTCAGTTTGCCAACACAAGCTACTACTTACTGTTATCGACTGCCTACTCTGTATTCTTTATACCTTTTATTAACTGGTCAATATGTTATTCCAGCCGATTCATATAATTTTTAAAAAAATTATTGTTTATTAAAGCTGTCCCTATATGATTTTTAACCACAATGGAAAAGGACAATCAACCACTGCCAACCAATTCGATTTTTCTTTCTACCTCTGGCATTCTAATTTTACAGCCTCTTCTGGTCCATGCGTTTTGTGACGGCAGATAACATCAATTATTATATTTCTTTGAACCTATTGAGAGAGACAGTTACTATCTAAAACTAGCAGTTGTAAATTAGAAAAAATAGTACAAAATCGGGTCAATTAATTGCCAACATCTCATCATCTTTATTCAAACCACAGTTTAAATTTGCTTTCCGAACTTTAGCACGAAAAGAATTTGACCTTTTACCATTTTCGCCTGCACCCATTGTTGGTCTATTTTCAAGTCAATAAAACAGCAATGAACAAGAAGATAAAACTTAAATTGCATTATATTGGGTGTAACAGCAACAATAGCATATCTTTATAAAACTTACTGCCATCTCCCCCCTTCTCCCCCCCAAAAAATGTTGAAACAGAGTTTTCTGTGAGCTGCTATGGTTTTGTGCGTTGTAATTTTCGTTGCTTAAGTATTACGCGACACGTTTTGTCAAATGCCAAGCCCTAAATTTCAGAAGGACAGAAAGTACCTCTAGATTCCAAGAGTTCCTTAATCATTGCGTCGCTAAAGTCCACGTTGAGGGTTTTCACATTCTCTGGCCGGCTACAGGATGGATTTCGTTTGAAGTATGGGCTTGCATTTGTAGCCAAATCGGTTTAGAGTTCCACTGTTAGAAGAGAGCACCTATCAGATCCTTGCCAGTCATAAAATATGGAATTTATACTTTAGAATTAATTATTTTATTCCTAAGGTTTACAAAGGTTTTATATCTTAACCTTGATCTTCTCATGGGACAAGACATAAGCACGAAAATGTTTTACATATTAATTTTGCCCATGGAAAAGTTTTAGAAGCTGTGGAAAAAGTATTACAGATTGTTGAAACATTGACTTGCTTATCGCGACCTACAGTTGTGTGTTGGTGAAAGGACAAAAGCATTAATTAAGCGTATGTTTTGCGCCAAATCAGTATTTTAGTTTGGGGACCTCTCAATAATCAATACATATCGATCTCACCAAACAAAGTTTTAGACTAAATATCCAAAGCTCGTCTTTGTGCAGTTTTGCTTTATTTTGGTAACATTGCAGGGATATCCACTAGCGATATCCCGGCCGGTATCCAAATACAGAGCTGGATTGCCTTAGTTTTCCTGTCGGTAACAACAAGAAACAATCCACGTCTGGAGACGGGTGGAGCACACGTCGTCTGTCAGACGTGGGAGACTCAAGACGCACAGCCACCGTGGAGGTCCCGATAGCCAGTAAACGACACCGCGTCTCTTGCGGGAGTATCTCCACGTCATCCACGTCTGGTGTGGAGAGCTCAGGTACTAAGATTATCCGCTCTTGCAGCACGGGTTTTGCACAAGGGTCTGAGCTACCACTCGGCCGTTATCATCATCTTCATCAACAACAACAACAGCAACAGCACCCTGTAGACGTCTCGGTATTAGCGAGCGCCGTGCGAGTCGCGGCGACTATCGGACTGTCCGTTAGCCAAGCGAGTGACGAGTTCTCGACAAGCGGATGTGACGTCAGCCCCACTATGCACTCCCAGAATTCTATTGACCTTCCGTATATTTTGCGATCTGTGAGGTGAGTAGATACCTGAATATTGCTGTTTTCTATTAATCATAAGTTTTGACAAGTATCAGTCTGGACGGGCATATGAATGATGCATGAATAGAAGTAATAAATAGAAGTAATATCTGTTTTATAAAATAACTGAGTAGTTTTTCTTATTCTATGGTATAATAACAATTCTGTTGTATTTATTTGCATCTTTCTCTCTCTCTACGGGTTTTGCACACGGGTCTGAGCTGATTTTTTTTTTCAATTCAAAGTATTGTGAAAATCAAGATTAACTAAATGCATTGAACGTTACGCAATGGTAATACAGGTGTCTCAATTTTGAATCTTTAATTAAAAAAAAAAAACGTTGTAGAGCATTTTCCTTGCTAGCTGAAACTCAAAGAATGGCCAATAATAAAGACAGTACATTAAATACCATTCTGAAAGTGCTTATTGAAAGCGATTTGTTCATCATAAAAGAAATATATATATCACATTATGCACCGGCATGTTAATTGATAAAATAATTTTTCTTTAAAATCATGAGCTTCCATAAAGATTTATGTTTTACATTTAAACTTGTTCTCATCTGTTTCTTGCTACCTATTACTTTTTCAAGTCATAAGGTCCTTAATTAATCTTCATAGAGACGTATCACAATAATCTCTAACTATCATATTTGTTGTTTCCTGTCAAGTTTAATACCAGTTAAAGAACGTGTAAAGGTTAAGCAAATATCTAGTTAATATTTGATTTGTTTTCTTTTTGCTTAGGGCACTCATTTTTTACTGTATTATTCTTGTTAATTCTTTAAATTAAAATCAGCAAACGCATTTGCATATATTTTAAAAACACTTTTTCTTGCACAATACCTTCGTTCAAGCTTTTATGGAGGCTTAAAATAGAAAATATTTTAGTTAGAGCATCTATCTGTGTCCGGTGTTAATGGCTATAAAATTCTCTCGTTCAATTTTGTAGCAAAAATGACGAAAAGATAATACATTCACACAAGAGCCAATTTTTGTTTTATGCCCTTGCTGATCCGTGCTGCTATCGGAACAAACATGATAAGTTTGTAGGATGCAAGCCACTAAAATCTTTTATAATAAATTAATTGAGGCAACCAAGATAAACTAGCCACAAACCCTAATGTGCACTCTTGCATGAAAGCCTTTTAAAGGTGATAGAAGTACAATCTATTGAATGGCATGTCTTTTGACAGGGATAAGATGAGACATAGGTATTTGTTATATAAAAAAAAGGCATCATGCTGGTAACGCAATATATTCGAAATATCACTTTGCCTGATTGATCGCCATACCTCATTTGATACAATAAGAGGTAGTGGAGTTACGATTTTCGTAATTTGTGTGGAGGAATACTTAAAAATAAAATGGCGGATGAAATATGTAAGCGTGCGTGTATATTGCGATGTCAAATCACTGAAAGATTGCATCAACAGCAGCATCCCCATCATCATCTATGTGATTATAGTAAAATAGACCTCCATCTGCAATTGTTGCCAGCCTTTCAAGTAAACTTCATCAATGTCATCCTTGTCCGTATAACCATGTAACCTGTTTTCGTTTAACACTGCCTTCTTTTTGCTATCTTTCCCTCCATTCGCCCTAAGATCTGCAAAGATTTTTCATACGTGGCGTGGGTTCGGGCCCTGCCACTGGGGCCCTGGCCTAACAGAGGGCCTGCAAGTTTAAGATCACATTGATGTGGATTGACTGTTTAACCAAACCTCTTTCCCTCCACATTGCCAAATAGCTTATTGTTTTCAATATTTTGAACCTTAACGGAAAAAAATGTGTTTCGACGTAGAGGAAATTTATAAAAAAAAATATGGTTAAATTTCAATGAAAGAAACTTAACGACATCATTGACGACATAATATTGATAAAAAGCATCATTGTCATTCTTACTGAAAAGGGTCTTGGTCTGGGTTTTTGTATATAGCCAGTCCACAGCAAGGGGATCTCAGGCTTTTAGCCCCTCCGTCAGGCCGGGGCGCCGATGGCGGGGCTCGAACCCGCGACATAAGGGTCCCTGCAGATCTCAGGGCGGACTCACTGAGCTTCCGACGCCCCCTCTTACTGAAAAAGAATAGCGTCAACAATTAAAAGAAAAAAACTTCAATGAATAGGGATCAGCGCTGTTGGAAAGAGAATGAAGAAAGAGTGAGGAGATACAGTAAGAAGAGAGAGGTAGAAGGAGAGAGAGAGAAAGAAGAGAGAGAAAGAGAGAGAGAGAGAGATAAACAGAGAAAAGGAGTGAGTCCAAGATAGAGTGAGAAAGAGGCACAAACATTGCGTGTGAGACTGATAATTTGACAGACAGATATAAACTGTCGCAGTGAAATTGAAGAGAAAAATTAGAAAGAGAATGAGAGAGAGAGAGAGAGAGAGAGAGAGAGAGAGAGATCGAAAGAGAGAGTAGGAGCAAAAATAGAATGAAACATAACAATATGAAAGACATAAACAGTTAAATATAAACACGGAGGAGGAAAAACTTAAAAACTAGAGTGAAGGAACATGATAAAGAAAAATAAACACGACCACTTCACCAGATAGTTGGAAACGAGAGCTGTAAATATATATATATATATATATATAAAGACAATCACACATAACTATTCCCATAGTTTGATTTGATATTATTAATTGCTGTATATTTTCTTGTTTTCGAAATCGTAGCTGTTTCAAGAGCCAGTTTTGACTCTATAAGACATTGGGTTATTTTTTATTACAGAAAGAATTCTGATCGAGAATGCACTCTATCCAGATTTTGAAGCTTTCACATGAAATTATTACATAACATTGACCAAAGAAATGAAAAAAAAAAAGTTTGGATTGGGGCTGTAGGAAAAATCTGCATGATTTTTTTTTTTTGGTAGCTTGTCCATATTTAAGTGATATCAGGCTTTCAGGACCTCTATCAGGACAGGATGCTAGTGGCAGGACTCGAATCTGCAACATAAGGATCTCTGCAAATGTCAGGGAGAAGGTTTTTTCTCACTGTGCCGCCAACGACTCAGTAAAACAAACTAACAAAGAAAAAAATCAAACAAAAAAGATCCTCATCTTTGAGTCAGTTTGTTTCATATTTCCGTAGACAAAAATCGTGTCTTGCTTCAATGTGAATTGAAATTTTCCATAACAGAAGGAACTAAATCTATACGCAAATGTCACAGTTTAAAAATGAATTGATTACTGTTTCTAAATACGAAACTGAATTGATTGTCACCTTGCTTTATCAAATGAACATCTTGTTATTATATCATGAATTAATATAAAAAAAACTGAAACATCGATTAAATGTAAAAGAGCTCACCGAAAATGTAATACTTCAAATCCAAATAGAAGTAGAGCAAGTATGTAATTTTGTCAACAGGGAGAATTCACTGATTAATATGCGTTATTTGATGAAAATTAACACCTTACTTTTGTTGTACTTCTGATTAATCAACAGGGCGCAAAAATGAAACGCGAACCATGATTCTTTCGTGAGAGACTTTAATAATGATACATAATAGCATATTTTCTCAGCAATAGTCATTAAACTAAGTATTGAAGATTACACCTCGTGTCAGGGTTTTTTGAAGTTGCAATTCGGTGATAATTTAACTCTAGTATTGAGCTCAACAAAGCTGATGGGATAATTATATAATGCTATTCTTGACAACGTGAACTTGACAATTTTCAATTCTTGCTATCTAGGCCGACCCATCAGAAGCTCATATGTCTTGGGCTCGCGCATCTTCGCTTCTATGAAGCAAAACAAAGATCTAAGTATAATTTTTTTTTGCCCACCATATGGCAGAATAATTCCTATTTTTACTCTGCAATCACAAAGTTCAAATTCCCAAGTCACATGATGCTCTGAAGGCTCCCTCAAGCCACTTTCTATAACATCAATTTTAATTAAAAAAAAAAAAAAAGAGCTAAAGTGAAAATCAAAGTGAAAAGGCGAAGAACGAAACTCTAATTTACCGGCAAATGGTAGACCTGATGGAAATTAAATCATATCTAACGACAAGGAGATGACGTTGAATTTAAAACTGAAAAAGACTATAATGGTTCTGTCAACTTGGTTTTACAATAACACATTAAGAGATCATCTGTCCACATTTCAGGGTAATTAAGCTTGGAAATAAACCAAGCTAATTACATGAAGAGGACGTTAATGTGGAAAATCATAGACTATACTCATTTGCTTTGTTACTTTGAGGCTTGACATCAAACAGATGATCAATAGTAGATTTTTGTTTAATTATACTTGTGAATAAAGCACACTTTGTATCCAATCCAATCTTTTCTTTGAAAAGTTTGAAAAAAAAGATGAATTGTTGCTTCATTGTTTAGGAATTGCTCCCTTAAAAGAGATAGGGCATATCATTTTTCAATTGCATACAAAAATATCAAACATAAAGATGTGTTCCTTCTATTTAGACCGAAGGACAGACGTTGAGCACAACCCTGAGTTTCAAACATGACCGAAATTGAATTTTTATAAACAAAAGGAACTAAATGATAAGGCCTAGAGCGTATTATCAATATTATAATTTCGAAAAAAATAAAGGCACAAAAAGCAGCAAATTACGTTTTGCGTCACTTGAACCTCATAAATTCAAGGTTAGTAATCCAGAAAGCGTACACAACCTAAAAAAGGATTTTTTTTTCAATTCGAGAAGACAACCTTGATTTTAAAGATCCATGGTGTCTGTTTAAAGACCTATCCTATTCTATTAAATATCTCGGTTTTCCCATATTGCATATAAAAAATAGCATAAAAGACCTGTCCTATTCTATTTCATATCTTGGTTTTCTTATATTGCCTATAAAAAAAATAGTATTAAAGACCTGTCTATTCTATTTAGTATCTAGGTTTTCCCATTTTGCATATAAAAAAATAGCAAAACTCATCATATCCTTGAGTTAAAAGGATACAGTTATCACGGAAGAAGCGTTCGATGAGAAATGGATCAGGTGATAAAAGAGGAGAGAGAATAAGAGAAAAAAAAGAGGAAGAGAGACAGATACAAAGAGATGAAGCTAAACTGAAAATGGAAAGAGACAAAAAAAAAAAAAAAGGAGGGGGGTTATACGAATGTTGTAGACATCCGGGGTAAAAACGAGAGCATTTTTTAAAAAAATCTATTGAAGCAAAGTAAATCTATTAGTTTGAGCACTGTTGACGTTCTTCCTAGCCTTGTTTTTCTGTGTAGGCCGGAAGGAAAGGGCGGAGAGAGAGAGAGAGAGAGAGAGAGAGAGAGAGAGAGATGACGATAGCGATAGAATGACTTGTGTGTGTGTGTGTGTGTGTATACAGGGTGGGTGGAGAGATAGCTCAAGACGTACTACTGACATCTCGATGTACGCTAGCTTCATCAATCATTGTTGATGAAGAAGCTTAACTTAATCTTGTCTCTGCTCCCTCTCTTATTTTTTTAAATCGGGTTGTGAAATAACTCAAATGGAGGGAGAGTACTCTGCACTTGGTGCTGTATACATCACTACGAGTTCCATAGGATATTTTAGTCACGTACCCGAATTTCCTTCCCTCTTTCCCCCGGTCGGCTTTTCCCCCCTCTTCCAATCTCTTTCTCTTTCTCTCTCTCTCTCTCTCTCATCCGGTCCTCCCTTTTCATCTTTAAAAGTTTATTTCTCTTTTTTTCTTTTTTTAATCTATGCATTTTTTTATCTTGTATAGATTTCTCTCTCCATCACTCTATCTGTATAAAAAATCCCTGACTTTATTTTCCCATTCTTTGTCTACTTTATC
>BLXT01006392.1:1186419-1214743 GCA_019648995.1 Plakobranchus ocellatus | reverse complement strand
TTGTTAATATGTGGTATAGTTTCTTAAGATGATTGTAAACCCATGTGCTCGATGTTTTTCTATGTGTGCGATCATTTGGTGGCTCTTTTCTGTTCCCTGCTCCCGAGGAGGCCCAGTCTGAACATGTATTTGTTAATGTGTCCAATGCAGTGGTTCTCAAGTAAATGTTGTTTTGGAATGATTTTGTGAGGAAACATTCTTCTGTAAATTGACAAGTAATTTTCTAATGCTGCTTGTATGTCTGTTAAAAAGCTGGGATCTATAGGTTTTGTGTGAGATATGGCGTTGTGAACAGTACAGAAAAGGAAGCATTGTTAAGGTCGTTAAATAATATCTGGATGATGCATGCTTTGTCAATGAGGAACGGATTGCTTGTGAGAGTTCGTGTTTGTTTGACGATTGTTTCTGTGAGGTCTGTTCAAATTTTGCCCCAAAGGCGTCAGGAACTTGTGTCTTTTTGTTGCTATTTGTATCTCTAAATTGCGTGTTGCGTCTTCTAACAATTTTAAAACGATTCCTAGTAAAATGTGACGGTAAGGAGGGCTAACACTATCTAACTCTATGTCTACAATTTAATGAATACAGTATATCTGAATGGAATAGGGGGAAAATAAACGAAAGTTGTAACTTTATTAACACATCTAACGTAAAAAAAACTTACATCACTCAAATTTATGGTTTTCGTAGATTTGAAAGCATATTATAAAAACAAAATTGCACGTTCCGTTTTTTAATAATTAACATTTAAATTGAACTAGTCGGAATTAAAGGTAAAAATATTTCACGATATAAAGACTTCAGAAATGCGTTTATCACACTCACAGATATTATGATAGGATTCCCATCACACGATCGGGTTTTAGACAAGATGTAAAGAAAGTAATTCCAAAAACAGCGATGTTGATGCTATTAGTAGTTTTGAAGATATTGTGATATGAAGAAGGAGAATTCTATTTTGTTACAAAATTGCGGTGGGCCATTGCGCTAGCGTGTGCACATTGCTATTATCTCCGTTCAGGTACCTGCCTGGTACCGTCCCTGATTGATGACCCCAGGTGCTGCCGGTGCATTATAACAAAGTCTCAGTCGCCTAAGTTCACAGGGGGTTTAGGGGCTGCTTGGCTCGGCCGCGTGAACTAAAATGTAGTTTTTAAGGCGAAATGCTACATTGTGTTGTGCGTTTTGCCACATGGGGGGTTGCATTGTCGTGTTGAAGGACAACTGCGCTACGCAAGAGTCAAACAGCATGTCTCAGCCCGTCAAGTGTTTCACAATATCGATCAGTATTGACACTCTCTCCTTTTGGCAGAATATCTAAAAGGATCATTCCATGTGACTCCCATAACACGGTGGCCATCACTTTTGTTGTCGATTGCTGGACTTTGAACTTTTTTGTGACAGGAGAGGACGGGAGCTTCCATGTCATTGAGTTGCGTTTTGTCTCCAGAGTGCTCAGGTGTAACCAAGTTTCATCTCCAGTGATGAAGTGTTCAAGAAGCTTGTTCCTGTCACGATGGTCCCCGCCAGGCCCCACATCAAGGGTTTCATCACCTTCTTGTTGACACAATGGTGCAGCAGGATTTGGGAGATTTCGACTCTCTCGCGCTTATGCTCATATGACAACATTTTGGGGACCCATCTGGCAGAAACTTTGCGATAGCCAAGTTTATCAATGGACAATTTCATAAACATTCGTTTTGGGAATGTCAAGTTACAGAGAAATTTCCTTCAGTTTCACTTTTCTGTCGACTTTGATGAGCTCATCAACTCGAGCTGTGTTCCAGTCATTGTTTGCTGTGATCAGGCATCCAGATCTTGGTTCATCTTGCAAACTTGTTCGGCCATCTTTGAACCAAGAACACCACTGATAGACTTGGATAATCGACATTGCATGTTCACCTTAGTTTTTCCACTATTTCTCTGTATATTACGGAACATTTTGTTCCCTTTGCGAGCAGAAAACGGACAACAGATCTTATTTCCAGCTTTCACCACACTGCGATGGGGGGCGCCATTTTCAAATCAATGCTGTTCAATGATGGTGCTGAAATTTGCGCACCAAGTGTACAATGAATTTTGCTACAATATGCTGTTTACTGCTGTTTTAAGTATTGACCAAGTCAAAAGTTATGATCGTTTTCCGGTTACTTTCCAAACTTCCCTCATATTTATACATGTGTAATATATATATATATATATATATATAAGTTATTTCACAATAATCTAGCTTTTGTTTTATTCACTTTCCAGAGTATAATGTCGCATGCTTTGTGACTAACCAGATGACTGCAGACCCTGGTGCAACAATGACGTGAGTAGGCAAATATTCATTTTTGTTTGACTGGTCTCAATTTTTTTTTACTTTTGTTTTTGTTCTTATTGATTTTTGGTTCAAGCATCATACCAATAATTCTTAATAAATATTTTAAATGAATATTTACAGTACATTTTAATTCTTTTTTTTTTTCAAGCAGAAGATTTAAGATAATGATTTTAAAATATTTCTCTTTTCTCTATCTGCCCTTTTATCATGTTTTGACTCATTTTTATTCCAAAAAAGATTTCAAGCTGATCCAAAGAAACCAATTGGAGGCCACATTCTTGCTCATGCCTCAACAGTAAGAGTCATGTTGAGAAAAGGGAGAGCAGAGAACAGAATTGCAAAGATTTATGACAGGTCAGTTGGTAACAGAAAAAGCAATGAATAAAATCTAAGCTAAGAAAAATATAGTGGCAATTTATTATGTTTAATAACAAACTCATTTTGTTACGAGCACTCATAAACTTACTCTTTACACAAGTAAAGCCTATTCTTGCAGCGGCAGGTGATAGAGTTCATGCCTTGGTTTTCTGTTGCAGAAAACAGCAAAAGCATCAAAATCATTGCTGTTATCTTATCTAACATTATTAGCATAACAGATTGCCTTCGCTTCCCTGAGAAGATTGGCTCTCCCCTCCTTTTTGTGTTTTGGGGGAAGGGGGTTGTCACAGAGTAGTCTGTGGCTCTCCCCCCCTTTTTGTGTTTTGGGGGAAAGGGGTTGTCACAGAGTAGTCTGTTGATCTTATAAAAGATCATAAAATAGTAATTCTGAAGATAATGAAATGGCTGTTTAGATAATTATGTTTTATTGTTGTAGTGAAAATGATCATGCTGTTGATGGGGAAAAGATGATATGAGCCATTGACAAAAGGTGAGTTTGAAAAGTGTGACACTTTGTAAAAAATTAAAGTTCTATAATAAATGTTATAGCTTATATATTTCAGTAGCTGAACTATCCTTCTATTTGGTTCTGACAATGAGAAGATAGTTTGCCTTACAGATTTTCCTCATAAACCAGAAAATAGGAATGAATCACAAATATGTCAGTTGTGATGCGGACATGAAAATTTGTTTAAAACTAGCATTTCCGTTTGCTTCCTAACCTTAATGTTGATTAAAGTTAGGAAGCAATGGGAATGCTAGTTTTAAACAAATTTTCATGTTCAAATTTAGCCAAGATACACCAACCTCTTTTAATATTTTCATTTAGAAGAAAATCCTCTATACTTAAAAAAATTGAGACAGTCTTTTATGTCCACCATCACAAATCCATACAGAATGACACCCCAAGAACATGATTTAAAAAGCAAATTGTATTGATTTTATTCAGAAAGAGCTAAATGAAAAAAGCTTTGAGCACCAGTACAGTTACAGCAAAAGTGGGCAATGGGCAACATTGTCTGTCAGTTGCGATGAAAAGGCATGAGGACATGGGACAAGCTTGACGCATTATTATACAAACTCTTTGCTATTTGAATATAGGCCTCTATAAAAAATCAGTTAAACTTCCCTAAGATAATAAAAACTGTTCTTTTTTTTTAAATCAGCACCATAAAAATAATTTAAATTTAACACAAGCTTCGTCGATTGTAATGTTACTTGGACATGAATTGAGTTCGTCGTTTGGAAAGTTTTTAATGTCCGTTACGATAGATCTAGATTAGATCTATTAGTTTCGATCATGACAATGGCCAATTCAATCATTTATGGCGATTTACGGTGATAGCTTTTTAAAACGGCGCCATGGCGAATGAAATTTTATTGAAAATAAATTTTAATTGCTATAAACACTGTCAATCGTGACGAAGCGTAATTTTTTAACATGAAGCATTCACTCTCCGCCATTTTGGAAAAGAGATCTCTTGTTAAGTTAGCGCAATGGGAATGTTGAATCACAAGAAGTGAGAAAAACACCGAAACAAAAGTTGGTTTTCAGGAATCACAATGATTGCCAGTTGCGACAATCGAACATTAACTCTGATCGTGTTAAATGAAAACTCTGACTTGAAAAATCTAGTCTAATAGGCTTTGTTAAGCCTATTCCGTTATGAAATCTTTTCATTGAGGAATAATATGACGGCTCTTAATTTCGCGCTGTTTAGGGTTTTAGTCATTAAATCTATAATGAAAATTTTGCTTAAAACGGACATTGTGCCACACAACCGACGGTTCTAAGTTAAACAGACTAGATTCGAAAAATTTCAGTCAGCCATCTCAACATGAAGTTATCAGAAATGTTTGGCATCTGATCTGTTTTATAAAAACACAATCTTCTGGGAAATTTTGCACAGGTTTCATGTTGCCATACATGGTTTGAATTAAGCCCTAAGTGTCCCATTTTCATGGCCAATAATATGGGCCTGTCAACCAATATTTTAATCGCACAAACAAGACAAACACTTGGTTTTATCATATGTAGATCTTTTTTTTTTTTTTAAGAAAAACAATTTAATACCAAACACATTTTATTTTTGTTCACATTATCACTATTTGCTCCCTTTTTTTGACGTATTCAGCACCATCATTTGGCAATAGCTCATTTGTTCATCATAAGTGTTTGATTCAAATTTTGTTTTTCATATTAATGATTGCAATGCTTGAAAAGCATTTTTGGTTGTTTATAACTTTCAGCCCATGCCACTATTATGCTACCAAAGTTTACCAGAGCTCTCTGACCAAAAGATTAATCAGAGTATTGGTAAAGGAGACTTGCATGGAGGACTTATATTAAAATAATTTTTTTCCCATGGGCATCACAAGGGCAAGACCTCTCTTGAAACAACAGCAATTCTATGCTTGTGTGGTTTGACCTCAGTTTCACGCACTAGATAGAATTACGCATTGACATTTTTTCAATGTTGTTCTTTGTCTTTAGTAATCATAGTTCATTATATAGACATAACTGCCAAGAAATGGCTTTATTTTTGTTACTGATAGTTTTCAGTGTTGCTCTTCTTTTGATATTAGTGGTTTTGTTTGTGTTTACTTTTTCGTCTGGTAAAAAACTTCCAACAAATTTGGTTAAATTTACGGGAACACATTTGTTAAAACTAATTGATATTGTAGATTGTTATGATTTGAATTCAGGCCAAGAAGCGAAAAGTTTTTAATTTTTTTACATTAATTGCAACAATACCAAGAATTTTTGTTTTGGAGTAGTGATTGTTTCCATGATATTTGGATTGAACAAATAACTCACTTTGACAGAGGAAAGACTGTGTCCAAAAAGATAAAAATTTGGATAAAATTATTAGCAAATTAATTCATTTGTGGCAAAATTACTAAATGACACAGAACTTTAGAACTTTTAAAGACAGAATCACTCAAGTTTCTAAAGGACTTTAGGTGTGAAAGACAATTATCATTATTGATACAAGGCAATGTGATAGAGCTGTAATCTATCTACTTCATACCAATTATTTCAAGTTTTAATTTGATAATTTTCTTTTTCTGTTTTATATTCTCCACAGCCCGGATCTACCAGAGAATGAAGCAACTTTTGCAATAAGCAATGGTGGTATTATTGATTCAAAAGAATAAGTAACTAAGTGGACTTTTAATAAGGTACAAGCTTACATTTGATTCTCACAGATGTTCTGTTGAACTAAAACAATTTTCAAACTATGTTAAATGTTCATAATTTCTTTAAAAAGATATTATTAAGTTTTTGGAACAATTTTCTGTAGACAATGGTTTTGTTAAAGCATGACTGTGATTTTGTACAGAATATATTGCACATCAAAGAAAATGTTCAAGCTTAACGTGTATTTATATTTCATTTGGTTATATATTGAACGTTATTTTCGTATGGATTTCTTTTTTTTTTTATTTTTTGCTTTCAGATTGCCATTTCTTTAATTTAGGAAGTTGAAATGTGGTCATTGTTCCTCATTGTATGTCTCATGTGCATTGTTTGCTCACCTCCAAAGGACAGCACTAGATTTTGAGATTTGCCTTAGGGGTGCTTTTGGACCTCCTCAGAAGTAAGAGAAAATACATGGAATTTCATACATAGCAGTGTAAATGGATCCCATAGAATTTTCTCTGTCTTAATTGTACTTTGCTGATTATTTTATTCAAAACCTTTTGATAAATGAAAAGGTAGGTACAAAAATGGTAATATATCAAGACAAATAATTTTATAAACAAAATACACAGATCCTAATTGTGTCTTTTTTTCGCAATTCTTGTTAATTTCTAAGTTCACCCATATATATCAATATAAAATGAGCGCACTAATTCTCTTATATTGCTGTTCAAAGTTAAAAATAAGAAGCTCACATAAAACTATTTTTCATTTGGTTTTCCACTTATCTTTTTGAACTTTTCAGGATTAGGAATTAATATTCCATTTAGATTACGTTGTTTTAAGGGTGTTTTCATCTTCTTTAGGTGCCCTGTATATAACATACATTGAATATGATGTTTCTCCACTCATATCTGTTCTCAGTTAACCTTTTAAGAGACTTGTTTTATCCTTTGCTGTTGCCCATGATTTAAGATTTTTAATGAAAGTTATTCTTCATTTGCCTCAATCTTTCCAATGATTGCTAAATGCTCTAAACCTTCGATTCAGCAAATGTGTCCTAGATATTATAGTTGCTACTGTCTTGTGGGTTTGATTAATGGTCTCTTAAGATTAGTTGCTAATAGTAACATCACTACTGCTTCCAGTTTTCTTTGGTTCATTGCTTATCATCCAACACTTATACCCATAATAATACTGATATGTTTTGAATACCATTATTATGGTGTCTATGCTTATGTTTCTGTTAGTGAAGATTTCATTTTTTTTTTAATATATCTGTGATTGATCGGCCATTGCACCTTGAACATTTTAGGTTTAACAGTGTACTGTAGATGGCTTCTTTTGGGTTTAGGGGATAAAAAAAGATGTCCGAGTAATAATTATGCAAAGCTTGCATTTCATATATTACTTAGTGGCTTTGTTATCATGTTTCAATGTCTTGAGCGCTGGCCAAAATTTTGAATCTGAGAAAACATTAATAAAAAAGAGAAAATTACAACCCATCATAGAGGTCCCTTGGTCCACCACAGTGCTTTTATGTTTGATAAAAATTAGATATTGGATAGAAGTTTTGTAAAAAGTCATGATATGGCTCAATATCACCAACATTATTGTGTTTGGTTCAGAAGATGAAGACATGCAACCTTATTGATCTTAGGGATCTCACTTCTTAAGATACCAAACTCGCCATGTTTATTAGTACTGATCTTCCTGAAATTGAGTGTTTTACCTCTCTATCCTACTTTTCTCTAACAGCAATCATAAAATCAGTGTGCAGTAGTCATTACAGTGGAAACCATATATAACAGGGATCCTGTAATGACAGGGATTTTTAAAATCCCCGCTTTTCTTTTTTTTTTATCTCTAGTAAAATTATCGGCAATAACAGGGCTTCGATGAAGCCCAATCTGTTATTACAGGGACACAGACTCGTTCAAATAAGAATGAGCACAGCAATAGAACGAACCCATTCGAGGCCAAGCCAACGCAATTACATGCTTAACCCTATCCGTACGTGTGGGGTAATTTTACTACCCCAAGGTTTGTTTTAATTTTTTTTAAATACTTAAAATGGGAATTTTTCTTTCAGCTTTTAAGTATTCCTAAAAGATTCAATTTGACATATGATTACATAATAATGATTGACAGAAAATCAATACTGAACTGACCTGCGGATATTTCCGAAACCCTCCATTATTTTTTACTATGTAAAGTATGGGGTGATTTTGTTACCCCCGATGTACGGATAGGTACATAGTGATTTTTTTACTATACGGTATGGGGGCACGCAGTTACCCCACACGTACGGATAGGACTATATTGCCATTAAAATGTGGGGGCACTCACTTACCCCCGACATACAGATACGATAATAAAATACCTCGTATGGATAGGGTTGACAGCAGTCGAACCAAGAGAGGGCCGCAGGCCCTGATCTAGCACTAGGCCTAGCTACACACACGTGCAGAGCCTGCTTGAGGCTTTCACATGACACTCGCATGTACACAGTAATGCACGCTGTCTGCTACAGATAATTTTTTTCATTATGACCACCAACAATGTTGAATGCGGAGGAAATGCCTTTAAATTTACGAAAAGTAAATCATCCAGGCTTTTTACAAAATATGCTGATTAGTCCATAAATACTTACTTCCCGTGCAATTCTGATTTAACAGGGATGTGATATAATAGGACTATTGCTCTAATTCCACAACAATGTGTTGAAGATCTTTTTAAAGATGATATTTGCAAAAAATTTAAAATAGAGAAAAACATAGAAGTCCCAACCATCCTTAAAGAAGAGGTAGAAGCAGCAATAAAAAAATATTGAAAAATGGAAAAGCCACAGGCCCTGATAACATTCCAGTACAAAGAATTAAAGTATTAGATAATAGGAATAGATCTGATAACAAAATTTCTTGATGCAATAGATGATAGTCGTACAATTCCAGAGGATATTTGTAAATTTGTTTTTAATAACACCAGGAGCAACAGAATGTGAACTTCATAGAACAATCAGTTTAATGAGCCATTTTACAAAAATCCTGTTACATGTTTTGATGCATAGAATGGGCAAGAGTCTAAGACCAGAAATATTTCCAAAACAGTTTGGCTTTATGCCTGATAAAGGGACTAGAAATGCAATATTCACTTTGCCAATGCTTATGGAAGGGTGTATAAAATGCAAAAAGATCTCCACCTCTGTTTCATTGAAAAAGTAAGACATGTGAAGCTGTTTCATATGCTAGAAAAATTAGACATCAATGGGAAAGATCTGAGAGTAATTAGAAATTTATGCTGAGATCAGACTGCATCAGTAAGAATTGAAGGAGAATGTGGTGATTTCAAACCTATCAAAAGAGGTATGAGGCAGGGATATGTAATGTCTTCTGTTCTTTTTAATCTATATAGTTAAATAATCTTAAAGAATCTTGACGATATTTCAGGCTTAAGAATAAAAGGAGAGAATCTTAATAATCTCAGGTATGCAGATGATACAGTTTTAATAGCAGAATCTGGCTACACAAGGCTTTACAACACTTAGCAATCACTGGAAAGATTAAAGGCAAATGCAGTAGAGGTAGCCAGAGACTAACTCTTATTGAAAGTCTTAAGTCATGGGCAATAAGCAAGGGTAGCAACAACTTTTTAAGTTAACTGAGAATAGGTTTGAATGGAGGAACATGATCACCAATGTCTGTTCCAGACAAGGTACCCGAGGAAGAAGAAAGCCATGGGGTCATTTTTACCCTAAATTGCTGAAATAGGGTATAAAATAGTTATTCATATATAAAACCTAGTTGCTGTATAACCTGTTCTACGAATGGTTGAATGGAACTGCAACACTTTGATTCAAAGGAAAGAAAGAGAGAGTGAAGGTATTGTACGAATAATACAAATGTCGACATGAGATGCCGCTTATAACATTTAGATCTAAGGGAACCTTAGAATCTAGATTTGAATAATGTGCTAACCGCATAAAATACAATGAGGTGCCGAGTTTCCCCTTATGTATATTTTCTATAATTGTGTACTTTGAATTTTATTTTTTGTAAAACTGAACGATGTAAGTCATGAATTCCTGTAGTTCAGATCTCGATTCTCATGAACCTAAAGCTATAATCAGGCCTTGAATCTAGATCTGTAGACTTAATCAGGCTGATCTAGATCTAGACAATGACACCTTGATTTAGATATCTAAGCTAGAATCTAGACTTTTGCTTCCAATGCAGCACTAGATGAAAGCCATTGATCAGTGATCTCTATGGCCTGAATGTAAACAATCATAAACAGAAAATTTATACATTTCAAATTAATGTTAGCACAATGGCTGATTATAAAACTCTTATTTTGAGGTAACAATATAAAAAAAAAGTAGGGTAGAGTTTGGAATTCTAGACAAAAACAGTGCAGCCTTCTGCCACAGCTAATCTTTCATACAAAATTTGAAGTCGATCTGTTCTGTGGTTCAGGAGTTTTACATGTCATAAAATTCAATGTACATAAATATATATGGTCCTGCCCCCCAGGAAATCGCAGTCTTGCGTCCACAAGATTTGCCAAAGACCGCAAATTTTGTAATTTTATGCAATTTCTCACAATTTTAGGTAATTTTGTCTTTTAAGAGCAAAAATTAAGGTTTTTACTTGGCAGTCTAGAAAGAGAGTTCCGTTCCTGGCTTCCTTTACTAACCAATCTGGCTCCGTAATGTTTAGAGTATCTGACAGCCTGCCCCAGATATAGCAAGGCCTAATGTAAATTACGAACACAAAAACCCTTCACATTAGGCTAGGCCTCCTCTTTGTTCAGGCAGAATAGAATACTTGATGAAATGGGCACTTTCTGTTTTTAATTATTTCCGAGTTCTATTTGATACATTTTTTTAGTACCTTCAAGGGTTAAAATTTGTAAATATCTTTCCAATGTTTCTGGTGCTATCTTTATTCAGGCATGGGGATTTTCAACTTCTCACTAAACTTCCCCCAAAAATGAATAATTAAACCTCATGACCTCAAACACAATAAAATTAAATTCTTGAAACTAATTTTTCCATTCCCATTTTTTCCTGTAGTACCTGTAATAGTTTCAAGATTTTCCTAGGGGTATATGTCCCATATTTGTTTTCCTCTTAAGTCTTATTTATAATAAATTTCCTTTCAAAGCACTACACATGTATGTATGTATGTCTGTGTGTGTGTGTGTATAATTCAAAATAAATTTATATCCATTTACTACCACTGGGTCTTGCTTAAATGTACTTGTTTAATTCCTTCTTGGAAATAAATATGTCAGCTGCATGCATGATGTTTTATTTTGCTCCTTGTTCTTAAAAATATGTAATTGTCATGTTGTCAATGGTGAAAGGCTTTGTATGGCTGGGTCTCAGAAAGTTTGCCATTTTTTTTCCAATTTTTGGGCTGTTAGGCTTGCAATTTTAAAAATTTTTCCTTTTCAAAAATTTAATTTTCCGTGGGCCAGTAAAGTATAGATATTTCATTGTTTTGTTTCTTAGTAAATAGCTAACTTAGTGTTCAAGAGAAAAAATAAATACCACAACAGTAAAGAGACACAATAAAACAAAAAAAAGATACAAGTTTTTTTTTTATTTCTACATTGAAGAATACAGTGCAACCCATTTTTAACAACAAATATTGCTACATTGAGAGATATGATTTGTCCTGTTTTCTCTTTATTTAAGCTATATAATTTATTTTTAGAACAACAATATTGAAACTGCTTCTCCAGGTAATATCAAAATCTGGAAGTTAAAAAAAAAAGCATCTGAAATTTCCTTGTCCAACGATCTCAAGTACGAATCTTAACTTGCCATAAATTGGCCTATATACAGATGCATTGTCTAATACCGGTACATATATTACTATTACAGTTGACAATCCTGAGTATCATGCCCTTTTCCCCCATAGCCCTCTCACAATGCCATGTTATTGTTACAAACTCACCAGTGCACATGTACAAATCTAGACTGCCCCAACACTTCAAGCGTTGATCATCCAGAATGTGGGCCAGAGAGCTGTGTGTGGCATATGCTCAGGCATCACAGCAAAGAGCAGAGACCTTTGTAAACCCACCTGTCTTCTGACCTTGTGATAAGGTGTTCCCAAATGAGAGTGAGGGTGGGGGAAAACTGCAAACTACTTTGGATAGGAATGGGCTGTGAATGTATCAAGATGGTGAAAAAGTAATAAGGCCTACATCTACAGGCTAAAGAGATAGAACAGGTAGAGGAGCAAAGTCCTTGTGCTTCGATAAGCATGCCAAGAACGGCACTTAGCCAATGACCACTGAGTCACACTAAGTGTATCAATTAGCCTCCTCCCGTTTCCCATCCTTGTTAATTACGTGATTTATGTGTGACATTCTCTGCCATAATTACAAGAATAAATAAATGAGGGGAAGGATGACTATAATACTTATGCTCTGGTCTCGTTTGACCTCTTGTTCCAGGGGAAATGACCATGAAAATGATATTGCCAGTGTTTACCTCCCATTCAGTAGAGCAATAAATTCTTTTTGCATCCCTTTTCTAAAAATGACAACCATTCTATAATGATACATTAAGATAAGAAGAAAAGTTGTCATTATTACCGAGTTCCACTGTATTGGCCACGTTACAAAATAAAAAAAAAAAAGATAAAATATACTTGATAATTTTAAACTAAAGGCCACACTACATGAAAAATGTATATATGTACATGGTTTACATATATATATATATATATATATATATATATATTTTACCTTTAAAGTGCACTTCAACATGCAAATTTAAAAAGAGAAAAAAATAATAAACTTGAAGTCTGATATATATATATATATATATATATATATATCTTACACATCTGAGATGGCTAGCACTTTTTGATTGCCAAAGGGTGCTATGTGGTTGCAATTGCTTACAAAAAATTTTCATAAACATCAGTTCATACATGCCAATGAATTTCATGGAGATAATTTTAATTTTTCAACAAAGCTATGTTGGGGATTACAATGAAGCGGTCATATCATGTGCCGTAATTATTGAAATGTGAGGCAAGCATAGTTAAGCAGGTATTAGTCACATTTTTGACATGTTAAGTTATGATTAAAAGTATTGGTCTTCTGATACCGTTATGAATAAAAAAAACCTTAGTCTCTTTTCCAAATCGGTCAAAAGAAATGCAGATGTAAAGTTTTATAAACTTTTTAGAATGAATAAGAATTTTTAAAACATTTAGTGTAGGAATATCAAAGGAACTTGCCCTTTATTTATTCTATTGCCATACAAATTATAGATTATGGAAGACAATCAGGTCTTTCCTATCCCAGATGCTTTAACAAGCTGCATTAAGCTTCTTAATAAGATTCCACATATTTATACAAATAAACATCTAGCTGGACCTAATTTGTCTAAACAAAAACTTTATGGACGACTACAATAAATTTGCGTAAAACTGTCAATGATTAAAAATAAACTTGCTTATAAATGTGGGTTTTTAAAAAATGTTATTGATTGAAAATATTTTTTCAATTCTTGGTGATTTAAAAAACAAAAAATGCCACAGTGACTAATGCGCCAAGAATACACTGGCTGGAATTTAAGGCAGATTAATATTACAAAACCACAACAAAATATTTGCAATCTATTATGTACAAGATATTTTAAAGCTACAAGATCAAAGGAATACTACTATAAGCTACAATCGTTTCCTCTCCTTTCCTACTAGGCCTCCCCCCCACACACACATACAACAAAAAAGGGAGGGGTTACTATTAAATTCAAGCAAGATTAATGACTATGCATAAGCTCTAAATTCATTTAGCACCATAGTAAAAAAACTGATTAATCCAAAACATACCTGTGCCTTAAGTTGTAAGACTAGGAGTTAAAATTTTGTATGGGATTCTTTGATAATAATGTCAATAAGCTTGGATATAAAAAAAACCAAATTTCATAAAACTGAAGTTGTAATCAATTAATCATATATTAATAAAAATGTAAAGAAATAATATCAACTTTTGAGAGGGGTAAAAAAATCAAGTTCAAATTTGTTTTCTGTTTTTGACGTTCTTAAAATGACCAGTAATTTTACTAAAATTGTTTTTTGAAAGGGGAAAAAAAACAATCAATATTCCTTCCAGCTAACAAGATGATTTAAAATTTGAGATCTGTATTATGGGAACCTCTCGGGCATCTTAAGTAATATAAAGGAATCCCCATAAGTAAACACATAGGCACGAAGCTGATAAGTTTCTCTTGGCCATATTTTATTTCAAACATGTGTAAGGTAAGAAAGGGCTAGGCATGGACCTTTGTGAGCACAAAGAAAGTGTGACTGAATGAATGTACAAATTTGAAAGTCCTCCATGAATAATTTGATCTACACCCCCCCAGTAAAGAAGGCTTCTTAGGGTGTAATTGAAATGGATGCATGGAATAGCAAGTCTCCCTCATACATTACTTTACCTCTTCTTCAAATCTCGTATTCTGATGTTTCGAAAAGATTATTGGTAGATGGTAGGCCTATTGATTTTTATTTCTGCATTTATCTTAACCAGAATCAAAAGCCTGTATCATTTGATAGCACTTATTAAGAAAAGAAGCCCATCCAAACTGAAAGTTTATCTATCTATATCAAAATAGAATTTCCAATTATTCAAAACATAATGACATACACTGTTACAGTAAGTAATGCAATTTTTTTATATTTTTTATACCACTTATCCAGTTTACTGATAATTTGAAGAATATCAAATTTAACTTTCATGCTCCTGCAAACAAATTGAAGTGTTTTCAAAAATTAATTCATGTATTTAGCTTGTTGAATGATTGTTTTCACATATTTTAGAATAATGCGTTACGAGATCTTTTCTGTGATATATGCATATTTAAGTGGTTTTAAACAATTTAAAATCAACCCACTATTAAGAAATTGGGTCACAAATTGTCTTTTATCATTAAAAATGAAATGATAAAATGGATATTTCTATTAATAATATAATCGTACAGCCAAAACTTTAGTTAAAATTTCATTCTAATTCAGCCATGAGATGCTATTTTAAATATTGCTTAAAAGTTTCAGTCTATTGCTTGAGAGAGAACACATGGAATGTTTTTTGAAAGAAAATAATCAGACAAGTGGTTTAAGGGCACACAAAAAAAAAATTGTTTAGGAACTCAAGTGTATGTAAAAGTAGGAATTATATAAAATGTGACAAACATTATGTTAAAACATTGAAAAACACATACTTTATACAAAACGAAAAATACAGGAAGACTTTGCACATGATTGCATTAAAATCTGTTTTACCTAATCAAGCCTCATGCTTTTTCAGAGTATAATAGTTCTGTTTTATTCTTATTGAGATGTATACTTTTGAATCATTGTTAAGACCAAAACTATATTATTATTAAAAGCTGCACATTTTACTTTCTTATTTAAAAAAAAAAATACATATATATATATCCTGAATAATGCAATGGGAAAAATAGATTATTTATAAAACAATAATGCAAATTTTGCTAAAACATTTAAGTATCAAAATATATCATGATAAAAAGCACCATCAAACTCAGATCAAATTTGTCCTTGACCACAATCTATGATACATTTCTTCCATCCTTTTCCATCAATAATGGGCCTTCATCAAAATTTTTTACCAGCTAAATGGGATATATCAAAATTTAAATAAATTTGTGAAAAGATTTTTTTTTAAAAACAATTTTTCCCTCCCATAAAGCCAAACAATGGTATAAGTTGTAAAATCAATATTTGCAAGAAGGTTTATATGATGTCAAGATATTCCCCTCCTAATGTAGCTAGCTGCATTTGAATCGTCAACTCATTACATCAAGTGAAACCCATGAATCTTTAAATACTTACTCAACACTGCTTCTATGATATGCTTCAATTTAAAACAAACAAAAAAATAGAACAACATTAATTATGAAGTATTCAGAATCAGATCTCTTTCACAGAAACAGGAACAATGTACATGCATATCTTTTTTTAATCACCATAATAACAGTTCGATTAAACGAAAATTTTTGCTAAAAAAATTATGAAGTATTAAATCACTAGCTGCCAACCACAATATAATATGAGATTTCTTTCAAGTTCACAATTGCAAACATTTGCTGCATTTATTGACATCTAAATGAAGTTCCAATTCTCTCCTTCAATTTTTTTTTCAATGAAAAATTATTCTTATGTTTGATAATATTTCTCAGCATTTTTTTTTGCAATGGATTTTTGCATCTCAACACTGCATTATGTGCTTTCATGACAAGCCTCAACGAAATCTTCATTCAGGCTTTCTTCAGCATTATTGAATTCAACATTCACATGGAAAAAGAAACAATTTGTTAAGGTACTCTAGGTTTCTTTGTTCATGATGGATGCATAATACTTTATGAACTTGAAACATAGAAGAGAATGAAGAAAGGCAATATCTTAAAATTATACCAATTGCCCCTATCATAGTGATATATCCAGAAGGCACAGTACAAAAATTTTAATTCCATGTTCACCCAATTTAACAATGAAAAGGGGTCATTTCTTTAACAACACAATTTATTTCAATAAAGTCCCTTGTGTTATTTTAAAAATATAGTAACCAAGGCCTCTAAACAGAGACCTAATCTGTTCATCTTTCTATACCTAAAGGCCAATTGGCTTACTGGTTGGGTCAATTTGACCCAAACAACATTTTTTTTAATATCCGCTTGCAAAGCTATCTAGACCTAGAGTTTCTAAGTGTTCTCAATCTTACACCACATATCACCAGGTGGACTTAGCAGCAATGCTAGTTTTTCTGTATTGACTTCATTTTTGGTCCACAAGTAGGAAAAATACAGTCCAGAAATATAAAGAAGGCCAGTAACAAATCTTTTTTAACCCTTTTTAAATGCTTTAATGGCAGAAATAGCTGTACACTTAGCACAGACAGTGATAGTAATTATTTTCGAGAAGGTGAACAAAGTGTGCATCCAGTCAAAGAAGATGATGCCCTGATTATTGGATTACTTGTCATTGTTGCTGCTGTTGTTGTTTAGTAACAGTCGTTGTTATTGATATTGTTGTCGTTGTTGCTGTTGATGCACTTGATAAGTTTGTGACCATTATATTTATGAACTTGAGATCTATATTCTGACTATTCTGGTCAATTTGACCCAATCAGGCTTTTATGCCAAAACAACGCATCAGTCCTGCACTAGTTGGGATCAGATTTTCATGGATTTAACTACTCTTATGATGATTTTGACTTAAGAAATTCTAGATAATAAAGAAAATACCTGATGCTAGTATGACATATACAAGATTATTTTTCTTAACACTCAAAAGGCTGGCTTTCCTCTTTATTTTCTCACACTATTGCTCCTCAGAGTTTATAGCAATAACAACACTGAAATAGCATACATCGATACAATGTATATCACAAACATGTCTATAAGATCTAAATAAAACAGATTTACAGGAAAATGGTTTAATTCCTAAATTTAGTTTTACATAGAAACAATGAGTTCACAACCAGGAGAGAAAAAAAAGTAAACATGTAGAAAAAAGCCTTGAAAACAGTTTTAAGTCAGAAGAATCAAACAACATTTTCAAGCAAAAGGCTTTTAACATTTTGTCTTTCTTTTTCTTTTCTATTTATTGTCCATACTAAGAGAAATACACAGCTTACTTCAGAGCAAATTCAGCTAGGTACAATTTAAAATTTCATTAAAAAAAAAAAACCTTTCCCACACAAACTAAAAGTATTAGTCATGAAATGTGTAGTTTGCAACAACTGACTCATTTGGACTGGTTTGAGACAAAGGTTAACAACATGAATGAGAAGAAAAGGCAAGAATAAAGGAGCACATCAGAATTAAAGTTTCAATATAAAAACTTTGCTAGATAAAATACAATAATAAGTCAATATTTTGCTATTCAAATATTGTGCTCACAATATTTATTTACACTTTTTTTCAACCAAATGATAAGGCAACACTGTCAATCTTTCCCAGTCCGTGGGCAAAGACTAAAACAAAAAATAATCTCAAAGAAGTAATAAGTAAATTATAATCAACTTTCATTTGGAAGACAAACTCAATAAGCTACTATCAATAAGTGGTTACAAAATGTAATATAAAAATATGGACCTGTAAAGATCAGATATTATAAAAAAAAAGTTTACAAGTATGTTCTTTTCAAGATGATAATTAGAATTGAGAAAATATTTCAGAGATTTTATTAATTCAAAAATTAAATGATTTTACTTTTTGACAAAACACACAAGTTTTTTTAAAAATGTAACACTGCAAAGATGATGCAAACCTTTTTTAACCCCGATGAAACCTGTTTGATATTTTGCACAAATCATTCGACTCTTATCCAGTGCAAAAGAGAATTCCATTTTTTTCCCTTGAAAAATTATTGAGCAGTCTTAAAGTGAAATGAATTATGTAAGTAATACCAAATGTTGGTTAAAAAAAAAATACCTCACTCATTATCATGTTCTATATAAAAGCAAGCAAAAATCGTTTTAACCAAGTTCAATAAATATTTCCTTAATAAAATTGTACATATTATTTTAGGTCCAGTCTTTACTAAAATAGAAGAGAAGATAAAAAACAAATATACAATGGTAAAGCTACAACTATTTTTATTCAACACAAGCATAATTATGAGATTTTTTTCAGCCACTTCAAAATTATTACATACAGATTCAACAATATAAGATTTCAAGGAAGCAAGAGAATTTATAATTACAAATAAAATCAAATTTCTCTACATAATAAACTCATACTTTACTTTGATGTTAAATGAGAAGATGAATGATATTTAAAGAGTTAAATGAGAGGATGAGTGAAATGTATGATACTTTATGATATATAAAAGTGTCTTCATTTTCCGCATTCTATTGCTAATCCAAAAAAAAAAAAGTTTTCTTTTTAAATATGTCTCTAAAAGAAAACCAAAGTATTAGAGAAAACATATTTCCAACTCATTTCATTCTATGACAGAATATCTGAACCATACCAGTCTTAATCAGCATTTGATTCAAACAATTAATTAAATGCTTTGAGACTTGTCTAAATGAATCAGATGTCACATTTTGAACATTCATTGATAAATCAAGAAACAACATTTAAAAGCTTTGCAATAGCCAAAATCAGATAAAGTGCTTCTGATGCCAAGGAAATGGGGTTTTAACATTTTGACAAAAGCACTGAAGAAAAGAAGAAAAAAAAATATTTTTTTTTCCGTTAAAAGTGTTAAATGCGATTTTCAAACTCATTATGACTCCTCTCATGCAAAAGATTACAAGGGTAATTTAAAAATAGAGCCTAATTGAATGATATTAAATAAAATAAATGAGATCTCTTGAATAAAAAACCCTTACAATTGCGGATTATTTCCATCACTAGGGGAATTTAAAAATAGAGCCTAATCGAGTGATATTAAATAAAATAAATGAGATCTCTTGAATAAAAAACCCTTACAATTGCGGATTATTTCCATCACTAGGGTAATCCATGAACCCTAAATCTGTAAATGCATGTATACTCTGGATTTCCATGGTTCGTCTGCACTCTAAGCTCAACAAGTTGAAATATTCCTGGGTGGCGACTCTGAAGCAATAATAAAGGCGTAAAATATAATTACATGTAATCTTTAAATGAGGGGAAAAATTTAATTTTCTTAACAGTACTGTTTAGATTCTTGAGCCCCAAAAAATATGTACAAGGACAGAAAAGGCCTCATTAAAATTCTTAACTTAAAATATACAAAATTTTTTTAATTAACAGGATCCTCAGCAAATTCTTGAAATTTTTTTCAAGACCTTTTCACGGCAAAAAAAAAAAAAAACAACCAAAAAACAAAAGAAGGCCACCACAGGGAGTGGGGGTGGGACTAGGTGGGTTTGTTTTTCTCTTCTCTGAGTCAAAAAATCTTTGAGTTTCTACTTACATACTAATCTCATCTCCCATTTTAAAATCGTACAGATACAAATTATGGACAATGTATCATGTATTCACTTCTGTATAAGCCAAGGTCTAGATCCAAGTCTAAGTCAAATCTAAGACCACTATCAATATGTAGATTAAAATAATATCAAGATACAAAATTGAAATAGTTCTGGATCTTGATCTTGGGAAGAGAGAGAGAGAATAACAGCCAGACTGACTGAATGGACACAATGAGAGAAAGAACGAGAGTGAAAGAGACAAGGGAGAGAGGATGGTTAGATTAACAAAAAGAATGAGAGAAAGAGCGAGAGCGAGAGAAACAAAAGTAAGAGAGAGAGGCAATCATACAGAGAGAGAGACTGGCATGACATAAGAAAATTTCAGGAAAACATTTAAGAAAAGAAACATTCACTTCTATGCCAATAACTAATATACATTAATAAGAGAACTAAACCTACATTTTTAAAGGATGATAAAAGTGAGTGGGAGCGAGAGAGAGTGAGTGAGAGAGAGAGAATAATAGGGCTGGTAAACTTCACTGCATCAGTTTAACAAATCAGTATGTAAATCTATCAATTAAGGATTTTTAAAAGTCGACCCAGGCACCTCAGCAAGTATTATGGAAAATACAAAATTGCTTTTGCAAATGTTAGTTTGTGTAGACGATCTTTTAACTGTTTTAATCCTACTGAATGCATAGTCGGCACTTTCAGTTTCTTTGATAATACGGTATTGAGCTATCTCGAAGGTTGGACTCCACTCAAACAACCAGCCTCTGATTTCTTTGATCTCTTGCCGACATAGTGGGCTCATTACATTAGACCTAGTACTACATCGTGCAAATAATACCACAGCTCACTTTTTTGTCTATCAATGCAAGATGACAGTGTTTTACTTATTTTTTTAACACTGTTCAGAAGGGAATTAAAGGCCATTTTTTGGTTGTTCGTCTCCCCCCCCCCCAGATACTGGGTTAAGATTGGACATTAAAGGTAATTTTAAGCTGTGAAGACTGTTACTATTGGTGCAAGATCAACTGTTGATTTCACCAATACCAAAAATCCATTGAATTCCATAGGCTCAATTAAAAAAAAATACTGTAGGTAACAAAGCACTTTTCATCGAGATTTTGGGACTTAATTTAATTTCTGCACACTTGGCACAACTCTATTCTAGGCTATAAAATAAAAACTAAGTAGGCCTAGACAAATACCGGCAGTTGGAAAAAAATGGCAATGAGCTTTTGATCCATACGGCGCTTTTTTTTTTTGTGATGTAATGAGAAAGCAAATATCAGGAAATAATTCAGGATGCAAGAGATTTGTTGAGCCTGCTCACTCAGCGCAAGGCGTGATTTTTTTGTGTCCACGTAATAAATTAAAGCAAAGCTATCAGCCAGTCAACATAAAGAAAGAGTAGAGAGTCAAATGGCGTCAAAAGATACACCTGTAGTCTCCTAAGCTAGCCCAACGGTAGGCAGGGACTGCTCAAGGCGAGTGATAACACTTGGTAGTGCTGCATAGGAGTCGAAAGTTACAGGATATTGTAGGATCGGCTCGATATCTCGCCAATATGCCCAAAGCCTATCAAAGGAAAAAAACTACCGCACACCGCCAGGCAAAAAAAAGTCATATATAAATAGAGAGAGAGAAATGAAAATCAGATTTTTCAGGGTTAATTTTGTTTTTCCCAACTTTTTCCTGCATTCCCGACCCAACACAAATTTTTTCCTTTTTCTCTATTTCCCGACCCGCTGTAGACCCTGAATTAACCATCCACAGATTTTTTTACATATCACTTAGGACTGGTCTTATTAAGTGTTGATGGTAAGCATATTAAATCTAAATCGTAAATTGCTAGATGAAATTCTGCACATTACTTTCTTAAGCCAGTCTGTGCTTCAATGAAAAAAATTACCGTTTTATTTTGGTTTTAGTTTTTTTGTTCATAAAATCAAATTTTTTCATCGAAATGTCCAGTTTTTCTAAAAAAAACTCTAGTCCATTTCTGACTGTTTCATTAACTACCAACAATTGAATACCATACTGACAGGTGGTAATTCTTTGAAATCACTATTTTTGAGCAATGGTAGCCTTTCCTTTATCTCACAATTTGGTCCATTCTACATGTTTTATCTATCAATATTTAAGTGAAGTGGATTGTAGCTTTCTTCACATCTTGGCTATTGTAAGGAAATAGGAACTAGTGAGGGGGTTCAACCCAAGACCAGCAATATGTATGCACTGCAAGCACTTTACAATTATCGACTGCCAATATATGACTTTTTTCCTGCTTATAATGCAGGGTGATTTTATCACCCCAGATGCTCATAGCTATTTCTTTTCTTTCTTAACAATTGGAATAACTTTAAACCCCCTGATGCACGTAAAGGTGACAAACACCCTCTTTATTTGTCTTCTAGGGTAATTACGTCAATCCTGCGGTATGGATACAACCTCATAACACCTCAAAAGGACAAATTAATTAGAAATGTTATACAGTAATCATCAAAGTTCTCTCCAGGATGGATGAAATCAATATCTCTGAAGCAATATTCACCCTATAACATCTTATTTTGTGAAGAAACTTACACAAATTGCAAAGGATGAGGATCTGCAATGGCTTGATAACCTTGCAGACATAGAGGTGTTCAACAGAAAGAAATGCAGATATAATCCCAAAACTTATAATTTACCTGAATATCATAGTGCTGAATAGGTGTCCCATTGTCCTCATATGTATAGTTACCTAGATTCACTCCAATCGTGTCTGTTTCTGAGACCAAGCCCTGCATTTAAATCCAAAAATTTAACCAAAAGTTAAAACACGAAATTTCAAGACTATACGATAGGAAGAACAAGAAAAAAAAACCATCTAACTTAGGATCAAAATGATAGGATCTAAAGAAGATCTTTCCACAGAATTTAACTTGCAGGTCTCAGGTGAAAAATTAAAGGAAAAAAATTATGTTCTGACTGAGATCCAAAGCCAGAGAAGCAGAGTGAAATAGCAAACAGTTAAAATTTTGCATCCTCTCAGAAGTTTCCAGAATTATTCTTAAAGATGTCTGAATTGGACTAGTAACCCTAAACCTTTGCCATACCTCATTAGGACTATACACATTGAATTTTTGTACAGTAAAAAAAAAAAAATGCTTGTTAGCAATAACTTTATAAGCATATCGATAAGGCCATTCTCTACTACTTCACCTGTAAAGCAAGTGAGAAAACGAATTGCTCTCTATGGTTGGTGAAATTATATTGATGAAGCTGGTGACGATTATAATAATGGTAATGATGATGATGATGATGATGATGATGAAGTGGGGTAATGATGATGATGGAGATGGTGATGATGATGAAATGGCATTGATGATGTCGATGAAGATGTTAATAGAGATAAACGATGATGGGGATGATGTTGATGATGAAGGTAGTAGTGGTGATGATAAGGGTGATGATGATGATAAAATGATGAAATGGATTATGGTGGTGACAATGGTGTGATGATGAT
Source organism: Plakobranchus ocellatus (assembly GCA_019648995.1). Taxonomy (NCBI): domain Eukaryota; kingdom Metazoa; phylum Mollusca; class Gastropoda; family Plakobranchidae; genus Plakobranchus; species Plakobranchus ocellatus. The sequence goes on along the minus strand of BLXT01006392.1, from coordinate 1,191,424 downwards.
GAATACTGTAATGATTAAGATCAATATGATGGTGACAGTTAGATGATAACAGAGGTGGTGGTGATGATGATGATGGTTACAGCCCATCCACATTAAGGTGATCTCAGGCATTCAGCCTTCTGTCAGGCCAGGGAGGTTATAGAGATGTTCTGATGTTGATGGGAAGATGATAATAAAATAATGCCGTTTCATCTTTATCTTATTGTTGAATGCACTTTGAGCAAGTGATCAATGAACAGTTTCTTTTTGCAGATATTTAGTAGCAATTAATTATCAGTAGACAAACAAGCTCTCATAGTAGGCCTAAAAAGAACATTAATGAGAATCCCAAAGGATGTGAACAATGACATGGAAGGATAATTTACAACCTGAACATATAGATTACTTATCAATAAAATCAAAGCAAGGCCTTCCACATTAGCCTGCGGGAATCACAGCCGACTCGTATGTAAAAAAAAAACATTGATTGAAGCATTCTGCAACCCTTAATATCTAGAGTAAGCTCACTTGAAAATTAGAAGTCACTGAGGCTTTTTTGATACACTATGTAAAATGAACGTTAAACACATCGATATATAAATCATAAATATATTGTCCTTTTTTTTATTATTATTGTAGAGAGAAAATGATAAGTCAAAGAGTTTCACAAAGATATTGTTACTCACAAAGACAGAAAATTTGTATGGAGCACTGGAGATATCTCCACGAGGAGCCAGAGTGCGAGGGATATGCTCCAGGGTAAAGCCAGTCACCTGAATCGGGTGAGACAGCTGCAACACAATGTATCCTGACTGACCTTTAAAAGCCCAGCATTCTCCAGGATGGACATTTGGCTGGTCGCAAAATAAGAATAACATTACATCGTAGGGAATTTTAAATAATCGAAAGGATTCCTATATTAAATGCAGTGCACTGCCTAAGTGTGTGCTGAATAGAAAACAATTCATGTTCAATTAAGCAATAGATTCAACAATAAAAATTTCAACATCCTCCAAGCATCTAAGATTTTTTTCACGTTTTTTTTTTCTAATAAATAATACCTGCATCTTAGCACAATAGCAACATATAACATCCCAAACTAAATCAATGCTTAATGTTATTCAGTATTCAACCTATGTTCCATTTGGATTGGTCTAAGGACATAATTATGTAGCTGGTCTTTACAGGTAGTCAAAAAGCTATTTACACTAAGCTGGCAGATATTTCTAAGCTTAATTGTTAGATGTGGAATTGCAACAGCATTAGTTGCAGGTGAGGCCAAATGTTTTAGCAATTAGGTTTGTGACAACCTGGATCCTTTCCTAGTAATTTTCTTCCATATCAAGAGACAATTACTCATTGATATTGCAGATTTTTAAATTCTATTTCCTTTGTTAAAAGCACTTTGAGACTTATTAAAGTTGAGAACCTCCGCTCAGACTATATTAAAAAACATCAAAACAGCTGCAGAAAAAAATGACAAGAATGTCTGGCGTATCTTCTGATTTTTGTTATTAGATCCGCTCAGACTATATTAAAAAACATCAAAACAGCTGCAGAAAAAAATGACAAGAATGTCTGGCGTATCTTCTGATTTTTGTTATTAGAAAATACCGACTGACTCCTTAATTCATTGGATCATAAGGCCCGACAGCCTAAATCAGAGCTACGGTCATATTGAATCATATGATGTGACAGAACTTACTTTTTTTTTTAAGACCACTAATGATCAAAGGACACCAACCACAGTATAAAATGATTAACAATGATAAACTTTAAATAATGGTAGGTGACAACCATTCATCTTGGCTTAATAGCGTCACTTCAATGAGTTTAGAGCAGGAAATATTCTATCAAAGCAAACATGATGATAAAGTACTGCCCTGGTTTAACCCAACTTCCATATCACCCTACTTACTTTTATTTGTCTTTTCCTGATAAAAACCCTGACTTCTGGAAACAGAATGCTTTGTTTCTATTTTACCGTATGAAGATATGCAGACCTACTTTGAAGCAACCTTTTTTAATTTCAAATTGGTGTTTGATTTTCATGATAGGTGGCCATAGAGGTCAGTTGAAGGGAGATAAAAAAAAAGTACCAATGATAGGAGGCTGCTAGTAGATGTAGACAGTAACATTGGGCTTGAAATTGAATTAAAGAAGGTAAGAACACTGACAATTTTGACTAGATCATCTACACACTAACCCAGATGCATATACCACATTTCCATACTTTGTCTTTTAGACTTCATGTTGTATATCAAGGAGACCATCCATTTCTGCTTGATATTACAATTTTTATACACTTTTATCTTCATCGATTTAGACTGAGTAAGGAAATTTCTTAACAAGGTTCACCAAGATACAAGAGATATGGGCTTTACTCAGAGATTTAAGAGGTTTGTTTAATTTCTGGGGAATGAGGGGTGAAATTGAAAAAAAACAAGTAATTATGTTAATTTACCTGTATGACTGTGCGGGGAGAATTGGAAGTGTACCACAGAGGCAGTCCAAATACACTGACTAGGGCTGTCTTGCGGTAGTAGGTCTCTGAACATCTCACACTAAGCACACTGCCACCTGATTGATCAAGACAAACATAGAAAAAGAATGAAGGAAAATCCTACCTGAATTTGGTAAATATTGGTAAAAAACAGTAATTGTCAAAATGTTTCTAGAGCTGTCATTGCCAATGTGCAAAATCAATGTCTAACAATAAAGACCACAAAATAAAGTACATTATTTTTTTAATGTTTTAGCACTTTTGCATTAAATGAAAATGTAACTGAAATGGTGGATATCAGCAATTTCAAGATTCTCCACATCACTTATATGGCACTGCTAGATAGATATTCAGTGATATTTTACAATTATTAAAACTGCCATGTTTGTTGCTTCACAGCACAGTAAAAGATAAAGACCGGTTGAGGCACCTTGTGCTCCATAATCTTCTTGGGATAAACCGAATGGTGACCAATTTCCTCTAGATCTATGTATGCAATCCTGCCTCACCTGCAGATTCTAGAGCAAAGTCTGGCAGACCCACACGGTCAGCACTGAACTGAGCAAGGGCTTCATCAACAATTGACTTCACCATCTGTGGAAGACACAAAGTTGATCAAACATCCTATCAATCCCAAATCCTTAACATTGAAAGAACAATAAAAACCCACCTTCCAACAAAATAATGAAAGCTTACTCCAATGTAATACACTTAAACGCTTTGGGTATAAGATTTCAATTTCGAAGAACATGTCATTCTTTTTAAGAAGTTTTGAACAAGGCCAGTTTCATCTGGCTGCACGTCTCGTCTTCAACTGGAATCATGTAAGCCATAGCAATTTATGCCAAAGAAAAAAAAAAGCAGACCATTACTTGTATTCAAATATTTAATAGATATGTATGCTTATTCAAGGGAATCTTTAACAAAAAAAAACATATGAATTGTCATAATTGCTGCACTTGTAATGATTATTGTTCATATCTTGAAGCCTGTCTTCAAAACCATGGTTTAGGGCTAATTAAGAGAGTGAGTCAAAAAGTAATGCAAGCTGGATTTTTATTCAACAAGAAAACAACACAGAAATAGCAATGATATCTCAAACTGAAAGCTAACAAATGATGGATAGATTTTTTTTTCTCAACTTTTATTTTGGCGACTGTTCACTTTTTGGTAAGGCCATATATACCAGGTTTGTAAAAGTAGGCGTCCTGCTTTTTTTCTTGGACCCTGACCCACCTATAACAGCACTAATTTCCATAGCTTGATCCTTATACACATTTTACACTTTTTTTATGGATAATGGTAGGAGTCCCTACTCCTAGAATGATACATTTTATTACAGATCTTTTTTTTTTTTTTACTGACAAACATCTGAGGACTGCCATTTCAAGTCCATGACATCAGCTTGAAACTATAAATTAACAAAATCATGACACTTTGGCACCAAGAGTAAATGTGCAGGTAGGTTTGCATTAAATATAAAATCTAATTCAAAACTGTATCCTGTATGGACCAAGTTGCATTAATTTTGACTTTTGGTCATAATACAAACTTACTTTTTCAAATGATTATTGTTTCACCACTGTTAAGTTCATTAACACAGACACAGACTCCACAATAAAATAGTCTCAAAATGTTTATTGTGGCTCTTTGAGTTGTTTGAGGGCAGCAGCCTATGACATTTAAAAAAAAACGCCTTGTATCAACACCTCAAGAACAACAAAATGTAATCTATTGATTATTTACCGACTCATCGATGCTCCCTATGTGTCCCGCTGATAGATGCAGCTCAGCAGCCATATCTTTCTCTTTGTCAGCTATCTGCTTCTCTCTCTCTTTCCTCTCCTCCTCTAGTTTTGTTGCCAGTATGGCCATCACTCTCTCCAGTACATCAGCAGAAGCCGTCTTAAGGCGACGGTCAAGCTCAGACTTTTCCACATACTGACTACCCATCATATTTACCATGCCTGAAAGGGGGCTGCTCTCATCAGTGCTCATCTGATAGAGAAATGGCATTATATCAAGCTTGTCTATACATTAAAATGAATGAATTAAGATTCTCTTATAAGACATCTTTTCTTTTCAATCAAGATTTATAAGATGTTTTTAGATTCTAAGGTCAACTATTCAAAAAAATAAATAAATATATAACAACTAGCATTTCATAAGAGAATTTTTACACTTCTATTTTTATCTTAAATGGCATTCTAGAGTATGAATTTGATTATTGCAATGCAGTTTTTTGGGTTTTCTTTTTTTTAATATTTCATATCATGTGACAGTAAAAAATTGATTTCATTTTGAAAAGCAAAGATGTAGAAAATGAAACATTATATGTAAGAAACAAGTGCTATAGATGTATGTAAAGTAGCCGTAGTTCCCACAACTGATCTTCAAAATTCAACTCTCTAAGGGAAATGTCTCATCTTGTGGTGTCATAAACACAAACACCAGTAGAAAACAAAATTTTGCTTCACGCTACTATATTTCTTTGTACAGCATATCTTGCTACACCCCCCCCCC
>BLXT01006392.1:1173519-1186390 GCA_019648995.1 Plakobranchus ocellatus | reverse complement strand
CCCCCCCCTTTTTTTTTTGTTTATTATTACTTCCTTCCTACAAAAAGTTTTTTAAAAATCATTATCTGCAACTGTTTCCCAACCAGAATCACTACACATATTTCAATTCCATCAACCGTGCTATCCTGATCTTATTTTTGACAACATTAAGTTTTTGTATTCTCTATAAATTTAGTCATTAGATCATTATCTTTATTAAATAAAGACTAACAAACGTTTCAAAAATGGCAGCCACCTCAGCTAAGATTGAGAGCACATGGGCCTTGACTGTGTCAGCCAGAAGACTGTTGTTGCGGCAACAGTTGCCAACTAAGGCTGTGAGGGCAGCATTCTGTGATGACAACTGATTCACTGCAGCTGACATATCTGCCAGTTTGGCTTCCAGAGCAGCAGCCACCGCAGCCCACTTGGCTTTCTCATCAGCACTCAAACTGTTTTGTAAAAATTTAAGACAATGAGAAATCTTTAAACAAGAAAGGGTTTTAGACTTCAGTTAAAGGTATCATAATTTATGGATACAGCGCTAAATGCTTTTTATTCCCAACAGCAGATAGCATGTTTTATCACAGGCAATGAAGCTTACTCTTTCTCTATTTTTGTTGCAAGGCTTTTTGGGTTGTTTTTTTTTTAAAGGTAAAAATACCAAACAAGAATTAAATAACTTCAAAACTTTTGCCTTGGGCTACCAATTTTCCAGATTCATGGACAGAAAGAAACGGGGAAAATTCTCTGACGCCTGAAAATTTTATGACAATCCGAAAAAGACGGCTTTCCGGAAAAGAGGCAACCCTGCATAAACATAAAAATGAATTCAAGGATATTTTGATTGATCAAATTTTCACAGAATTTCAACAATGCTGGAAGTTTTAGAGAAAATCTGGAGAAAAAAAGACCTTGCATGGATAGGTTATTGCATCAATGTTGACCCGAGAGGGCTGATATTTTGAATGGTTCTTTTTGAACACTTGAAATTTATTGTACTATAGGTTAGAAATAATTTTTTTTTTTGTCTTTGATCATCATATTTCACCTCCTGTTATGAGTGCCTCTGTCAGGCCAAGGAAAAAAGCTTTTGCTAAGACCTTAGTTTCATAAAAGAATAGATAGCATCACACTATCTAAGTCTTGATTTAATTACTTCCAAGATACAAAGCACCATATCCATAAAAATATTCAGCCACTCCTGAAATATCATTCCCAAAGAAAGATTTAATGAAAATAATAAGATTGAGAAAAAAAATATACATCAAACAATAAAGCAAGAAGAGTGACAACTAATATAAAATACTTCCATCTATCAAAACTTTTTGTCATCCTAACATTTGAAATGATACAAAAAAAGAATCAAATAAGAATACTTCAATGGGAGAAAAAAAAATATTAAAGTTCAAGGTACATACCTTTCAAATGAAGCCTTTGTCTGCTCAAAATTACTGATCAAAGACTGAAAATGGAAAAGAAAAAGAATAAAAATACCAATTCCTGCTATTTTTAGAAAATTGAAAAGAAACAATTTGCCCATAAAGGTGCATGGCCAACAACAAATATTGAAAACTGAAAACTCAACATAAAAACCAACCATTTTAACCGACTTAATCAGTTTATATGTTGGCATACTGTACACCAATCGAAAGAAGTTTCCTTGTTCTAAAATAGATTATTTTTAATGTTATAATTTAGGTCGTTTTCTATTGCAATGAATTTAGCCATAATTTGCACGTTAGTTGCACAAGAAGAATGCCAGCCCAGGAAGTTTGGGTCTATACCTTTCATTTATAAAGCTCGAACATTGAATTCTGTTTAGTTAGCAACCTCGCCATTGATTGCTCTAAATGGGTCAGATTCTGAACTTATATATTAGTATATTTTTAGTGGGACTCAGTCAAGGGTTTATAATTTAAAAATCGAAAATGAAAATTCCAATTGGAATTTTTTTGTCTTTTCAGTATCATTAAGCTTTAAAATGATACCCCTCGGCTTACAATTATTCTGCATGAATTCATTCTAAAAGGTCTTGAACTCCTTGATTGACCCCGATTTTCAAAGTCAAAACAAGGCCAGTCTGGAGTAATACTGATGCACATGAATGAGAGACGTCAGAACAGATAGCTGAGACCTGATTAGACCTATGATTTTTTTTCTCTGTTTTCATTTCAAATAGCACGAAGAATAACTCTAGCACAGAGCTGAAGCAAATTATAGGCAAGTGTGGTTAAAATTGTTATTTATTTAAGAATCTACATACATTCAGTCACACAGAACAGGATGATCAATGCAGTTTTTTTTTTTATGATGCTTAAGAGTTCAACTACTTCTGTATAGTATACATTTTTTTCCACAATAGTTATTTTAAAATTGATAGAGCTACTTTAGGTTTGAAATTGTAAATATATGCCTTCTTAAATTCCTCCATTCACTAGTCTGGTGTGAGCACCTTTTGCAGCCTTTGGCATTACTTCCAACCTGTCATTCATGCAGTTCAATCCATTTGAAATGTGGTTGTGAAATATGCACTGCATTTATTATTGAATGTTAATTTCAATGAATTCATAAGAATCTAGATGCTTATTTTCACAAAATAGAAAGATAAACGATATATGTGATGCATTTTCTTACTCCTATGCTTTGATCCAGAGTAAAGAGCAATTTCTGGATCTAACACTCACTTACTAAACCGACACTGATTGTCCTAGCCAGGATTGACACCTTTCAAAATTTTTATCTTTAGTACGCTATGACAGTGCTATAGATTTAGATACCTTAAGTAATATTAGCAGCTAAAATAGAAATAATTTACTTTGAAAAGAGAGTAATTAGATCCAATTATATCTGGCCATTTTCATTACTTGAAAACTGTACCCCCCCTTTTTTTTAATCTGTTTAATTCAATTTTCACAAACATATTTACAGACTTTTGCGGCTTCATCTTATTTTTCTTCCATAGACGCTTCAAACAAAATCTTAATGACTGGTCTTTGACATTTCAGCATTATTATTAGCACCAGGTGGATCAGCAAGATTCCAGCACTGAGGCAGAGAATAACCGAAAATCCTTCCATACAATACACTGGCAATGCTCATCCAACTGGCCTGTTTGAAGGAAAGATCATCAGCCCAAAGCTTACTTTAAGTCAGACAATAAAATTCCCATTCCTTAAAGAATGGTGCCAGTAACTAAAAAAATATGTGCAGTGTTGATTTACCCTTTTTATTTAATTAGCTTTCTAAGGTGTTAGAAGCACAAGCAATACCCAGCGATTTCTGTACTCTAGTGGACTATTTAAAAAAAAAGCTTTAGGAAGGTATTTTCTGCTTATGTTTAATAATATATTGCATGAGAATATGTTTTAACAGATTCAGAAAATCAATAAACTTGATTTTGAGGGCACGTTTCTCAAATTGCACAGTTGAAATGATTGTGTTTGTTTATATTATGTGCATTCTATCTGAAAAAGCATACGTCTCTCAACAAAATGATACAAATTTATTTTATTTCAGCAATACTTTAGTTTTTACGATTTTTAAAAACTATTTACAAAATTCTTGGTTTTTGCCTCCCCTGGAAAAATTGCATGGATGCATGACTTGAGGGTTCTTTATTCCAAAAAGTTATCAATGTGGATCTTTGAGAAAAAAAAAAAAACAGGACTGCCCTCAACAATAACATTAATTTCCAAAAACAAAATCAGCTTTGGATCTGCCATGGTTGAGTAATAATGTTTCCTCAGAAGTGGCTTCTTATCACTTTTTGGAAAAAAATCATTTTTTAAGGCTATATTTTGTGATGTTTGAAATGCTATAACTTGAAAAGTAAAAGAGCTGCAGAGCTGGCTTTTATATCAAATTTATCAGAACAATGGGTTTTTGTATATAGCCAGTCCATAACAAGGTGATCTCAGGCTTTTAGACCCTCCGTCAGGCCATGGCCTCAGTGGCAAGGCTCGAACCCGCAACAGAAGGGTCCCTGCAGATCTCAGGATGGACTCGCTAGCTACTTGCCACCAGGCCCCTATCAGAACAACAGCTCTGAATAAAAATAGGAGAATTACATTTGTATGGATTGAAAATCAGTTTGGGTTCAGACTGCCCTCCTGTAGGAAATAAAGGAAATAAAAGCCTTACAAAACTGCATGGGTTTTCTTGGATGGATAATCCAGAAGAAAACCATAGCAGGCAGAGGCAGGTGAAATATTAAATAATTGATAAATGAAAAACAAAATTACCCTGAGTGCCATAAAGTAAATATTGCAGAGCCCTTTTGCTGAAAAGATTGAATTACATGCATTGAAGTGAGAAAATAAAAAAGAACCCACATTGAAAATTTTAGTTTCAAGCAAACTTACTTATTTTCAAAATATTAAATGAAGCTGTATTCCTTCTAGTTCTATCGAATGGTGCTCCTGCACTTTTTAAATAATATAATAGAAATTCAGTAAACTCATGAATACTCCATGCTGCTTAAATCAATGAAAGATGTCTATACCTGTTGTTCCTGACCCGAATGTTTTATCTCTCTTTCTAGTTCAGCCATTTTGGCTTCCAAGGCTGAAGAGCGAGTTTCCAGAAGACTCTGACCAAAACAAAAAGAAAAAAAATTGCCTGCTTAGTGAAGAGAGAAAAATATATCAATATTCAAGAGATCAAAATCTTTTTTTTAAAAGCGATGAAAGTTGTGCAAAAGGAAGGAAATCCATGATTTTGAACTTATTCTTTTTTCTTTAGTGTAAACATAACTAACTTCCATCTTAAACTGAGACAAATAACAACCAGCTAATACAATGTCACACTTGATGTATTGGCGCAAGACAACAACTTTCATTTTTTTTTTTTTACAGATTTTTTAAACTAATTTATAAAGCTTCAAAGGAAAATTAGGGACAAAAAAACATTTAAATAAACAGACATGATTTCAGACCATACATTACATGATACATATGAATTTAAAAAATGTTGGGAAAAAAATATAAAAATGTTATGTTTTGGTAAGTCGATATTTCAGCAATATTCAGGCAATTGTAAGATGAATATGCACTCTCTCAACCAATAAGCCACAGATAAAAGTAGACCAAGATTTCACGAGCAGCAAACAAAACTGAAACAGATACCTTATAAGAAAAAAGTAAAACCGTTTGTTTAGGGAAATAAGGTGAACTCCATGTTTGGAATCTGTATACAAAGAAAATCTTATACAAAATCTGTTAAATATAAACATGATTTTAGAAAACTCTCAACTAAAGACCATTTCTTCCAAGAATAAATGGTTATCGAGAATGGGATATCCTGTTGACTGCAAGGAGCTCTTTTACTTTCATTTTAAAAAATCAACTTCCTGACAATCCATTTACAAAATGCATGCATCAAGCACAATTCTTAGCAGCAAAAGAGGGTGCTCATGTATTGGAAACCAGTGGGCAGTATTGATAAATTTTTTGCATAGGCCATTACCACCCATCAAGTCCAAGGCCACACCGCTGTATAGCGTTTGGCAAAACAGTGCTGGCGGTAACCAGTAGACCTATGGAAACTATGCAGTTTATCATGTGAAAACAATGAGTTTCAACGTTTCTTTGGTCAAAAATATCCCATAATTACTACAAAGTTTGTTTATTCTGTTTAGACCTGTTTTGTATCCATTTTATCGATGTATTCTTAATCCTTTTTCTACTCTAGATCTGGGGCTAGAGATCAAGTGACTGGCAAGTAGATCTTTTATTTAGAGTTCTAATTAAATCTAGCTCTCAATCCAACTTTAGAATTGCAGCAAGATGATTATTTTTATTTTTAAATTTCTGCGAGTTGTGGGCATAGGCCTAATGAATGAAGCAAAAAAATTTAAAAAAAGGGAAGCAGGGCAACAACACAAAAATGAAAAGGCTTTCAAACGAGAACTGTGGCATTCTTACAGTTTTAGAAAACTTTGTAGCTATGCACTTAATATACTTATTAAAAGAGCCTATACATTGTTAATTAATCAACATTCTTATATTATTATAATATCAATATCCTGCATCCTCATTTATGCATAGGCGTTAGAAAGATCAAATGAATTAGAAAAGAAATGTTGTAGCAGTGGAGAATTGATAATTTAATTTAGGATTAGGCAACCTTTTTTTTTAAGTCAAGGATTGCAGTGATTTTTTTTTTTTTTTTGCTTTGTTTATATATATTTTTTGGGTTATTGTTGAAGTAGACCTCTACACAGGCGCATAATATAGAATGGAAGAGGAACTCTTAATAATTATCCTGTTGTTTCGTAAGTCTTTCTTTTCCCCCATCTCCAGCTTTTAGTTATGATATTTATGTTACTGATGAATTTTTTTTAAAGTAATTGGATCTAATTTCTTCATTTTATTTCTCTTCACCATGCAACCAACTAATACAATGGGAAGCATGCAGTAGAAAAAAAACAAAATTTTTTTTCTACACTCATCGTTTATTTGTGAAGCAGCTCATTATATCGCTTTGGGGGGAGTGGGTGATAATAAATTTATTAAAATGCTGATTATTTCCATGAAGTAAAATTAACTTAAATTTAGAAATAGGCTAATAATTTTGTAAAACCCCAGACAAAATTTCTTAATCCATCAACCAAGAAAAGTGGGTTGAATGGCTCACTTGCACAAGGTTTATTTCAGCTGTCAAGCTTTTGAGATAAAAATATTGTTAAGTTATTACCACAAGACGGAAATCCATCTATAGTTTAGCATGGACATAATTACTGACTAAATTCAATAGTTTCACTTTCTCAAAAATTTATACCAAGCCTGCTTTAGAATCCTCCTTCTTGAGACTTACTTGTGTTCTAGTTTTTTACAGTCTAAACCTATGAAAGTACTTATTTTTTACTAACAAGTTTAGAGCAATTACTATTGTAAAAACTATCCCAACAGTCACAAAAATGATGGCAACATTTGCACCAAGCCTCCTCTACCTGAAGTTCAGGGTAAGTGACCCCAATCTGTGACCAGGCTACTGTAACGGACCTAACTCAGTCTCTAAAATATCTCTGGTACTACAGCAGGTTTTCTTTTGACTTAAAGAAACAATTTTGTGACCAGGCTACTGTAACGGACCTAACTCAGTCTCTAAAATATCTCTGGTACTACAACATGTTTTCTTTTGACTTAAAGAAACAATTTTGAATGTAAATCCTGTCCCAGTTCATAATAGTTTTACCTTAATGTCAGTTGATAAACCAATCATTCCCCCATTGATGTTCGCCTTTTCATTCATGAGTGCCTCTGCTATAATGGCCTCTACTTCCTCTTTGGTCATCCCACCAGGGATCTGAATCTGCTGAATTTGCTGCCTGAGTTCATTGCCTTGGATTTGCCAACTCTGATCCACTGTCTGCTGTATGTATAAGTAAAGCTGGTCCAGATCAACTCCTGAAGCACTTTCTGCAGCTGGAATAGCCACTGGCTTAGGCTAAATAAGCATGAAAAAAATAATGCCCAATTTAAAGTACAGGGCAATTTTGACATAGCAAAATATGAAAGGAAAAGCTGAACCAATGATTTATGAATCTTTTAAAATCTAATATGGGTGTTAGCAAGTTACCACTTGAAAGAGCATAAAAATACACTGCCATAGCCAACTGAAGTGCAGTATCCTTCATAGACTTAGCACTGATGATACTGAAATTCATTTGGCAATGGCAGTCATATTGATGACCTCTCTATTTTTGCATCTCGACTCATCAAAATAACACTGAAATTTGTCAATATTATGCAGAATAAGAGAACACTCAATTATTCTTAAAGTGAAATGGATACTTTCAGGTATCTAATATCAAATTTAAAACTACAATGTCTGTACTCTTTTCTTTTTCATGTAAATGTAGATTTAGACACAACATTATTCTCAAAATTAAATCTTTACTTTCAACAAGGAACACAGGGGAGACAAAATATTATTAGCATTTTTAAAACAAAAAAAAAAAAGACCAATAACTTAATCTCTTAAATCCCAATTTTTACAACCATAAGTGATGCGTTCTGTCAAACCGGGGCATAAGGTACCCTGGCTTATTTTGAGATATTGCTGTGTAAAGTTAAGACACTATTTTTTTAGCTAAAATTTTTTATTGCATATTCCAATCCTAAAGACATTAGTCTTGGGGTTTATAATGAAAAAACAATGTTTTTGCGTTTGAAAATACACTTTAGCGGCATTTCTTTGACAGAGGTCCAATTTTTTAACGAGAATTACGCTAATCATAACCTTTTTTACCAATGATTTTGGTCATTAATCAACAAGCCACTCTGGCATTGTTTGGTATCACTGTAATCGGGAAAACCTAAACTTTCTAAATATACCACTGTTTTTGAATAGATATAAATTAAATGAACTCATAAATAAATTATTGTGCAAAATCTTCTGAGACTGCATTTTTCCTTTATTTTGCATTGTTGCGGTGAGTTATGGAATGTATAATGTGCTTTAAAGTAAAGAAAACTGCAGGAAATAGTGTGAAATTTTGTGTGCGTGTCAAGCATTATGTGCTCATTGTGACTGCCAAATTTTGTAGCTCTCGAATAATTAGAACCTATTGGTTGCTATGGAGATATATTCAAAATTTTAAACTCAGTTTTCTCAATAAAAAGAGTTTTTGCTTTTCACGTACCAACCATCTTCAAATGCCCATAGCTCAGCCAAAAATTATCCAATTGATATAAACTTGGTGTCAAAATAAAGCTTAAGACCTGAACTATACAATGGTATAAATATCTTAAAACAGCCCGAGGGTACCTTATGCCCCGTTTTGACAGAACGCATCACATATTTTCTCTCATTCTTTGAATATTGAGATTACAAGTTTCGATGAGCTCAGGCTTTTAGGCGCTCGGTCAAGCCAGGGCACCATTGGCAGGACTCAAAACTGCCACAGAAGAGTCCCTACAGATCTCAGGATGAATTCCCTAGCTACTGTGCCACAGATGCTCATTGAGATTACAAAGAAACTCACTGGTGAAGGAATATTATCCTGTCCTTTTGATGAGGCTAAAGAGAGTGCTGTCAGCCACAGCCAAAAATTACTCCAGCCACTAGCTACAGCTCCCTGTGTGGCTGACATAGCATCATGAACACCAGTGTAGAGATGTGTGCCCAAATGACCTGTTGCCTGGCCAACCTCAGCAAGATGTGAGGCTTCAAATAGTGATTGCCAGTAATAAGCAGCAAGTAACAGCAGAGGCAGCAAAAGCAGCAGTGGGAAAAGCCAAAAACAACAGCATCCAGCACGATGACGCCTGAACATACAAAAGACAGAATGGTATTGATTGGAACGTGATAGCAATATATGATTCTTATTATTTAAGTTGAAACTTTGATAAGAAAAAAAGAATTCCTATGTTGGCTAGTCATGTAATAGCACTGACTTAATGGGGGTTTTTTTGCCTAATTATGAACTTTCATTGATATAAAACTATTCAAATAGCTATATTATCAAAATTTGAGTAAATAAGTAATTGCATCTCCACACTTTCTCCAAAATAACCTGTTGATATGTATTTAACATGATACTAATCAAAAGACAACATTTAAAGACATTAAAAACGAAAAAGTCACTTTTAAGGTAAAATAAACAAGATTGCTTTTTTCCTCAGATTTTGTGATAAGAAAATATTTAAGAGTGGAAAAGAGCTATTTTGTTCTTCTCAAACAAGTGCTTTTGTCATTATTAAGAGTGAAAATAAATTAAAGTACTCAATATTTTGTAAAACAAAGACCTTTTCACACCATGAACAGACAAGTGTGCTTTTTAATATCATCCCATCTGACAAGAGTCCATTTGTTTCGGGTTTGCTTATCAGCAAACTAATTAGTCTGTTTTCCTATTTAGATCTAGCAAAAAAGAGGAAGGAAAAGGGTTAAAATAATTTAGCTCTGTACTTTCTGATTAGTCATACTTTAGACCTGTGTATTCAACAAAGTTCACTACTTTGATAGCTATAAGGTTGAACTCCATTTGCCATCAGTAAACATTAACAACTAATGGCACATTGCTTGACACCACAGTGAGTTTCACAAGCATTAGATACAACTGTGACCCATCCATACATAATGAGTCATTTCTTAAGATTTGGCCCACAGGATATAAAGCAAAAATAAATATTTGAAAAAGATACAACATAGTAAAAAAGAGCTTTTACGCACTGCAAGCGGTCATTGCATAGAAGTCTTCAGAGAAATTATTTCCTGACTCTTTGATCTCTTTGCTTTATACTTCTCCTGGACAATTATATAGAAATATATATATCCTGACTCTTTGATCTCTTGCTTTATACTTCTGCTGGACAATTGTAGAAATTCATTTCATAGGGACCAATCATAATTCATAAAAAAAATATTTTAAAATTCTTTCTGAAAGACATATGGCTTGCCATGACTTTCTTCAATGAGTATTTAACTCTTTATTTACCAGGCCCTTCTTGAATTTCTATAGCCAAATTACCAATGCAAGGAGCATAATTCTTAATTTTTTTCATAACAGGTCCCACTAAAAAAATTGTATAATTCAAATATTGGTTTTAAAAAATTCTAAAAATCACCATATTTTGGAGAAATGAACAAGCTTTCTTCTCCTATATATTATGTTTTGCTTTTATATCAAGAAATTGTGAAAAAAAATAGTAAAAAATGACCACCCCTATCAGACTGTGCCTCCAAATCTGGGTCCAAAACCAACTCTAGATCTAGGTTTAGATCTAGATCTAGAGTGCCATTGTTCCAATCTTCAAATGTCTACCCCTCTATCATCATTACTCATATTACTTTCAATGTCTTTATCTCCTTATTCCTCATCAATAGTGTTATCTACTTCTTCATTTTTGGGTCTGGACGGACAAGCTGACTTAAGAAATTGAAAGCCATTTTATAAAAAACCGCTGTACTTCTATTCAACCGATTCTCATGCAGTAAAGAACAAACGAAAGTAGAACTATCAAACTGCCAATAGAGCTCTCTTGCATTAGAAACTATAAAAATAAATACGCTCTGTTCCATACAGAAAAAGTACAAGCTAAACGCCAATATTAGCGGGCGATTTGGTAAAACTCGAGTACGGGCGATACCGGGCGATATGGTAAATTAAGAGTTAAAAAAGCAAGAATATTTTATGGAAAGAGCAATACCTAATAGGTACCATTTTCTCACCTCTGCTTCAGTTCAATCTCAAAGAGAAGTATTCGAGCCGACTTGGTGATAAGCCAGCTAAAGAACTGGGCAACATGCCTCATAAGCCAATGTGTAAGGACAAGAATGGGTTTGCTTGCTGTGGCTGCAATAGATTTGATGCCAGATGCTATGCTGCCCTCTGGAAATTGAGAAAAATTGTTCAGAAGAAAGTAGCAATAACCTGTTATGGCAATAAAAAACCCATGATCCACAGCTTGGAAAAAAATTTTGGATCCATTGATTTCCTCTCATAGAACAGTTTTTGTTTTGTGTTTTTTAATTATTAAATGCTCCTTTTATCATAGCATAGCAGAGATTTCTCCCTTGATTTCTTGAAATAAGCCATGTCCTATTTTCAATCAGAATTTGTTTTAAAAACTTTTGGGAAGAACAGCTTATTGAATAAAAAGACCTTGAGCACATCATTTTATTTCATTTCTATTTAAAGACAACCAGCCATTTAGTCATTTTACAGTATTTTCATCTGATAAGAGAACACAAAATCAAGAGGATCTATGAAGAGACACAAATGGAGCTAGGAAAATAAAGATATTTTGAATTAGCCCAAAAACAAATTTTGCTAATGAATCTGTTTGACATTATGTAGTCATAACTGAAACTGAGTACAAAAAGAAGATATTGAAAGCAGGCCAAATGGTTTACATGCTGTACATTATACATTTTTAATGTCTTTACGATCTCATTTAATATTCTGAAATCTAAAGTCTATCATTGATAAAAATAAGCATTTGAAATAATAAAAACGATAAAGATGGAATATCTTCTAAAATATTTTTTCTTCACACTTATTCCATTCATTCAGACCTGTCTTAAACTGAACAGATCATTTCCTCCAACACTTTTAAATAAATTTTTAGAACACTGAAAACTCTGTGGGGGTAAGATCAGTTTATAATTTTAATTTAAAAAGCAAAAACAAAAAAAATAAAATCAACAAAGAAGGATAAAGCATGTTTTCCATGTCTTTTTCTCTTACTCTTAAGATAAACAGGAGGCAATTTCTGGGCTTACCGGTGATGGTTGTGGTTATTGTTGTGATGACAGTAGTGATGATGGTGTAGAGATAAGTGAAAAAACTACGTCGAGTAGCCTCTGCTTGGTAGTTCTGTGTTGACTGCAGGGTGGATGTAGCGTATCGATTGAAGTCAACTTCATCTACATCTGAAATCAATAACAGCCAACATTTAATCAAAGTTAATATTTGTTTCCACAACCATGTATGGATCGATATATAAAACAGCAAAAGACAGAGGCCCATTAAAAAAAAATTGAGGAACTTGGCTTGTAGTTGATAATGATGGGACATCAAATTTTTTTTAGGAAATTGAGAAGAATCAGTAAGAAGGCATGTAGAAGATATCCTAAATACCCAGTACATAGAATGTGACATGTCACTACAAACTTAAGCTTTTTTCAAGGTTTTACTGGTAAATCTAATATGCACACCTCCTAATTAAAACATAACCACTCTCAATATTTAAGTGACAGAGCGCAACAGTATATGAAAATTATCTCAATAACTAAAAGCAAGCTCTTTAAATGAAAAAGAAAAGTACCCATTTGTGCCACTCAACATTTGATTTCAGGTTGAAATCATACAGGTCAAGTGTGTTTGTGTGTTTGGAGAGAGAGAGAGAGAGAGAGAGAGAGAGAGAGAGAGAGAGAGAGAGAG
>BLXT01006392.1:1156400-1167563 GCA_019648995.1 Plakobranchus ocellatus | reverse complement strand
GGTTTAGGGGCTGCTTGGCTCGGCCGCGTGAACTAAAATGTAGTTTTTAAGGCGAAATGCTACGCTGTGTTCTATGAAGTTCACATTCTGTTGCTTTTGGTGTTTTAGGCACTACTATAAAAACAGATTCACAAAGATCTTCTGGAATTGTATCACTATCGAATATTGCATTAAGAGGTTTTGTTGTCAGATCTATTCCTAAATTATCTAATGATTTAATTATTGCTGCTTCTACCTCTTCTTTAAGGACAGTTAGGGATTCTATGTTTTTCTCTATTTTAGGTTTTTTTTGCGCCTATAATCTTTATAAAGATCTTCAACACATTCTGACCATCTGTTTAGTACTAACTTCTTTAACATTAACATTGTTCCTTTTTTTTATCTGATGCAGCCACGGCTAGTGC
Organism: Plakobranchus ocellatus; assembly: GCA_019648995.1. Classification (NCBI taxonomy): domain Eukaryota; kingdom Metazoa; phylum Mollusca; class Gastropoda; family Plakobranchidae; genus Plakobranchus; species Plakobranchus ocellatus. Next base: position 1,167,159 of record BLXT01006392.1, on the reverse strand, counting down.
ATTTGATTTTTAGCATGAACAAAGCTGCTGTTAATTTTTAGCTTTTGCTCTATTTCCTGACATTGTTGATTGATCCATTCTTCTTTCGCTGCATTATATTTTATTTTGATTTTTTGGTTTAGGTCTTTGTAATTGGCTTCTACATGTTTGATTTGCACCTTTCTTCCATTAAATAGAGTATTCCTTAGATTATCCATTTATTATGTTCTTTTTTATTATTGTTTGGGAACAGTTTTCGACTATGATTTCATTAAGTGAATTTTTCTTTCAGTAGCTTGTAAATAAAAGTTGACTGAATTGAGAGTTTCTCTAGAATTATTAAACTTGTTTTAAAATCTAGAATACTGCTCAATGTCACTGTGATCAGTCAATTACAACCACTTTTGTGACTTTGTAATTTGACACTATATATGGGTAAGACAAAACAAAACATGAAAATCATTTCAACTGCTTTTTTTGCAAAAACTAGAAATGGCTAGCAAATTGCAGAGAGAACTAAGGCACAAATTGAAAAATCATCTGATGCATAATATATATCAATGCTACTTGACAACTCACATGTCATCCACCTCGTCACAAGTAATCTCCTCAATAGACAGTCCACTGGCTGATGATGAGAAGGATGAGTGAAGCTCTCGGCTCAGATCAAGTTTGTCGCGGGAGGTAAAACTGTCATCATTCGTCAACAATGCAAGAGGGCTATTTAAAAAAAAAAAAGAATTGAAATTGAGAAATTTATAGACAAAAATTACTCAGCTGCAGTTCACCTTAAAATTTGTTTCTTATAGAATAAACATGTTTTTTTTAAATAAAGAATGCTAATAAAAATTTAAAAAAAATCCCCTGCTGGAATACTTATAATTCAAGAAAAGCCTGGTCTTGAATAAACTTGCATGACTGGGCAATATTAAAGTATATATTTTTTTTTTCCATTGAAATGTAGCTGATATTAGAGAGAGGCAGAAAAAAACTATCTTCTTGTGTTCCTTTTATGCCCGATTTTATCATCTTGTTGTGTGTTAGTACTTTTTTCAATCTTAAAAATACACAAGGTTGTTCTATATTATCGAAAATTGTGTGTTGGGAAAAAAAAAACCTGTAAAATTTTCTTATTTTCCTTTTTTTTTAACTTTTAGACAAGTTCAGTTAAATCAGGATCTGAGAGGATTTTTTTTTCTTGGTTTGGCACCATATTTGTAATATATAAGAATTAAAATTTAGGATGGAAAAAAAAGAGATTAAAAGCCAGCAAAAAGCAATAAAAACGAAGTAGTGGTGCACTGCCTCTGCACTGTAACAGAATTAATTTTATGAATGTATAACTACTTTTGGCATGAATACACAATATAAATTGCAATGCCCTAGATATTTTAGGCCATAAATTTGTTCAAACTGAATGTTTCTCTTTCCTACAGTGTACTCAGTAACAACATAGTAGAGATACCTATGGATTTTGCTTTTTAATATCTTTTTAAAATTTGTCGTTAAAAAAAAACTTTACATGCTGAAAAACTCAAGTGAATTGTGAACACTTACAGACATGTAATAATTGTCTGGATCCACTTTAAAGGTGCACTATTAATCATATTCTCTGTCACATGTTCTACTTTTCAGATTGCTTAAGAATTGTCAAACATTTTTATGCAAAATTTATTCACATGGTAAAAATCATGCAAGAAATCTCAAAATTTCTTCCTTTCCAATTTGACATAGACAACTGATATTACATTTGTATTAACAATTGTATTGAAAAGCTTTAAAAAAAAGAGATAACATGTCAGTGGGCCAAAGATTCACCAGAATTGTTGAGAAAGATGCAGAACTGATGCACTGTGAACATAAAAGGAAAAGAACTATTGATTCAGTAGTAGTGATGCCATAAGATCCTCACAAGACAGCTTGTGAGAATCCACACTGGGTCAGGGGTGACTTCAGAAACATTTCAATGTGTAAGAGTGGAAACTTTGTAGCATTGTCAATTCACTGGCAAGTCTTCTCTTAGTACAAAGCACTATGTGTGTATGTGTGTGGTGTGGGTTGTTTTTTTTTTTTTTTCAGACACACGAACATTTTCATCTCTGACAGCCATATTCAAAATAAACAAATAATAAAATGTGACAGCATGCATTCACATACAACATTAAGACAAGAAAATCCTCTTTAGTATCATTCATAAGGTGTGGATATGTGAGGAGTGATGGTAAGTAGGTTATTAGAGAAGCTGCAAGAATTAAGATTAAGAATGCTGACACAATTAATATGAATCATTGTTTTCAATGTAATGAGTGGAAAATAAAAGGGTTCTATCTATTCTGTGTTTTTTTCACTTTTAAGACTTAAGCCATAAGAGTTTGACTTGTCCTCTATTTTTATGCAGATAGAGTCTGCTTAATGCTTCACATGTGGCAAGATTGAGTTATATAGTGAAGCTTTTCATGACTCTTGGGCGTAAATTCATATAGAACTTTTTTTTAATCAATATTCTCTGGTTTCTACCACAAAATGCAGATAAAATCCTTTTAATGTCACTACGTGATGTGTTGGAAAGAAGTAATTTGACTTTTTTTTTTTGTAACAGAAAGCAGGAATTTCTTCATAAAATAATCAAAGAGATGAGGCTTGAGAAACTTATTATTCAGATTAGATGAAGCAGATGGCAAAGTTGTTAATTTAAACATGCATGTAATTATTGTAACAAGGAAAATATCAAGAAACGTAGACAAACTCTGAGTTTTTCTTTAGTATTTTATATTTATCATGTATAGACAAATCAAACAATTTACTAGTTAAAAATCTAATTTTTTTGCAGAGAAATCCATAGCAATATTACAAAGCCTACATACTATATATTATAAACATGAACAAGGCTGAAGAATGGTGACACTGACAGTTATTTGATTATACCATAGTCTGCTTCTATAGAAAAACAACTTTAATGAGTGCTATGACCCTATCACTTGAAGGAAAGTACAAAATTAGCCTTCTTTGCAGTGTTACACATCTCTAAAAAACAAGACGGGATTTTACTTATTGAAAACTTGATAAAACACAGCATACTCATGACGATTTAAAAACATTAGCTACTTATAGTTAAAATATAAAGCCATGGTATGGCCACCATGTTGGTGGTCAAAGAAAGTGATGAGATTATGCTTCTATGAGATGGAAACAGGGTCTTTATATGATTCTGAAGGTTACATGGAATATAGTAGACTGTTTTAAATTGAAACAGCAGCTGAAAATGTAAAATATATAGCAGCAAACAAACAAAGCTTCTTTTAGAAATGGAAATATGAAAGAAAAAATTAATATTTAATAAACAGAATAAACAAATAGCTGCAAATATATAGATAATGCTTATGACAATAGTAGGTTTGGTTTCGTTTTCGTGTATAGCCAGTTCAAAAGGTGATGTTAAAGCAGCAGTAGTAGTAACAATAAAAAAAAAAATAACAGAAATAAAAACCAGCATAAAAAATGATTGAAAGTTCTATACATCTGAGAAGCCTTGAGAAGCAGAAAGATATTCAGAAATTTATAAGAGAATATATCGCACAGAAAGCAATTAATAATTTTCTTTAGCTAAAAAAAAAGACATGGTAATAAGCAAGAGAATTATTGTAATACTTTGGAAACTATTAAGATACAAATAAAGTTGAGAATCATACATAAAGGCAAACAATATGATAAAGGATGATAAACATACTTTTTAACCCTGATAATTAGTCACATGAAAATAAAGCGGGGTTGAATTCTCCACACTAAACTGTAAAGTAAACCCAATGTTAAGAAGGGATTGAATATCATGATAACAATCTGACAAACTTTATGTAGTGAACACTTTTTTCTCTATTACTATAAGTAAAATGTAAAATACAGATTATTTTGTTTTGTTGAAGCCTTGCCACAAATTACCTTTAACTTTTGATGTTTATTTGACATTGCTCTCAGTGACTCTATTTATATTGCTTGATAAAGAGGTAAGGGACATGAATGGTTATAGATTGTAATTTATAAGAAAATGGAGAATTCTGAGAGCATGAATATAAGAAATTAAAGTCAGTATGACACCAATAAGTTTTGTTATTGTTAGCTTGTTATTGTTCTTTTGTCTACAATTTGTTGTTTTCTTAAGCTATGAAAATGCGAAAAGCCATGTTACTTCAAATTTTGTTAAACCAAGTTTTACTTTCAGTCAAGCTTCAAAACTGGAGGGAAAAAGGTTAAATGTTACTATTAGAGCACACAACAAAAGAGAATTGCAGCAGGACAGAACGGAATTATCAGCGCCATTGATTTAGACAAAGAGAGAAAGGAAGAGAAAAAATATGGTTTTATTCAAAAAAAAAAAAAAAACATTTCTGGCTTTGTAGAAGAGCTTGCTTTATTATGAGTGAATCAGGTACTGGCTTTATACTCAGGTATTTTCAACAGTCTCACAAAAAGTCTGATCACATACCTTATATCAATTCAACTGCCAATGATAAATGTAATGACACATAGAAACAAAGCTGCTTATGATGTGTCTTTCTCTTTCAAATAGACTCCTGAAAACGATTTTCTACAGATTTTTCAAATATTTCATACAGAAATTATTCTTATGACTAATATATAGACTAATGGATGTCTGTTAGGTTTCAGTTAAATAGAATTGCTAATACTATGATAGACTAATTCAACGAGACTGTTGTATGTTATATTTATTGTATTCATAAATGTGTGTAACTGCAAAGCAGCCCCTTGCTGATCTAGTGCATGCAGTTCTGAGATCAACAATAAAAACACGAAAAAAAAGACCAATGGATCTCAGTATATCTGTATGGGAAAAAAGAACAAACTAATGCAGCAAAAACTACAAGCTTACATACTTACTTGGGCATTGGTAGGAAGACTATAGTCTATAGATCAATGCAAAGTCTTTAGCTGTAATAGAAATCACCCCTTTAAGTTCACTAGATGTTACGATACATTCTTAAGGGCAAAGAAAAACATGTCACATCCATAAATTAAAACATACCTAGATAGCATTCATGCACATAATGAAAATCAAACAAAAAAAATGGAAAAAGCATTTTACAAGATATCCTATAAATATGAATAAACAAAAATGATCAAAATTATACAACGATCAAGCATGCATTTTTGTTCGTCACAAATTATTTACAATATTATATATATATATATATATATATATATATATATATATATATATACAATGCTTTTATTTTATAATAAGCTTGTCATTTGTAGCAGATGAGTGACTATTGAAAGATTCCCTCAGCCATTTCCTTCAAAATTGTTATCTTCTACAACAGTTATTGTCCAATTTCTCGTAACTGCTTATATTAATTTCAGTGCGCATAAAAAAATGATAAACAGATAAAATACCAAAACTAACCCACTTAAATCAATTAAATTTAAGTAGCTTTCTTTAAGTAAAATAACATAAAATTAACATTTGATTGATTTACCACATAAAAAATTGTACTTTAAAATCATACTATTGGTGGGAGGGAAAAGCAAAGGCACAATCTTTGAAAAATGAAGTACAGACTGATTTTTTTTTAGTTTGCTTTGCTGTTTTATTTTGGTTGATTTGCTTCATTTCTTTTGTTTTTTTTGTGTTATTTAATTTTTTCACAAATTGGGCATTTTCCATTCATTTCTCATTCCAGATAGAGAAAGTAAAAAAAATTTATCAGCTTACATGTTTTTACATAGATTTCCTGAGATATTAGGCTTCTTATGGAGATGTATAGCTCAACTTTAATCTTCATTTTCTCACAAAGGTGGAAATCACCACTTGTTATCATTTCAAACTTTCCAAGGCCATTTTTTTTTTCTAAATTCCAAATAAATCAGATTCATTCAAAGCTGATATCATATTAAAAACTGACATATGCTCTTACAGAAAATTTCAGATCCTCAAATATACCCTTATTCCCAAACCTTGGTGTTGCTTGTAAATTATTCAGGAGTAATATATATTACTGACATAGATAGTTTCTATCACATGACTATGTAATTTTCAGGGATGTTCAGTCTTTCTAGGCCTTATTTTTTGGGGGTACTCTGAAACTGATTGCAAAGTGGCCTGCGGTAAATTCAGATTAAAAATTTCTATTCTATTTTTCAATCTTAGGCATAACAACTTTTGGGCCATTCCATGCTACGTGAGTTACACCTGAAGACTATTCCGAAAGCCTTTTAATGTAACTGACACATCAAATAAGGAGTTTCCGACATAGTTTATATATATTTGTGTACAAAAATGATTACTATACATAGATAAGACCTCTAGTATTACAGCCAACATGAACAAAGTGTATGAAAGTGTGTCTAAAGATGCGTTACGTGTGTTATTCCAAAAAAATCAAGCAATCTAGTTTAAATCATTCTTTTATCAATTTCTTCAAAGTTTGAAGCCAAACAATATCCAGCTTCCTCTATAACTTGTATAAATGATCACTCAGTGTGAACAAAGTAAATTTAATTGTAAAAAAATCCTGTTTTGAAATAAAATAGTAAAATGTGTGTTACATGTGTTACATTTTTTTGTCACGTGCGTTACATCTTCAGATCCAGAATAGTTTATTTAGGTTTCCGGTCCAGATTTTTTGGGGAGTCCATTTCTTGTACAAAAGTAAGATGCTCAAAGTGTTACCACCATGGATGATTGTTCAAATCCCACAAAGAAAGATATTTTAATTTTTAAAAAATTTTTTTCAGAACTTTTAAACTTGCAAATCTTGTTACACGAAACCTGGGTATGAAAAAAATTAGATCTTATTTTAAGCTATCTCATTTCAATATTTCATAATTCATGACCCAAAACCTGAATTGATTACTTATAGATTTAGACTTCCTCTCTTTATATTAAGGGTCAAAGGAATTATCATTTCTCAAAATTATTTTTTGTCTTTCCCAAATTTACAGCACAGAACAGATTGTTCTATTCTATTCATGCCTTTGAGGTCTGGTCTCATTGTATTAGTAAATATGCTATTTGTTCTCCTATCAAAATTCCAGCCATGCTTGAGCTTGTCTGTGTGTCTGTTCGCTTTATATTTACAAAACCTAAGAAAGTAAACACAGGGTGGAGGCTACTATGAAGAAAGTCAGAGTTACATGTCCCCTAGTGAGCTTCAAGAATACAGAAAGAAGACAGTAAAGCATGTTGTCACATGTCGACAAGTTAAGAAAGAGGAACAACAGAAGAAATCGTAGATTGATGTGCAGAGCTTGGCACTAGCCATCAACAAAAATGGGAATAAGGTCAAGTCTAGCCAATTTTAGAGCTATTATCGACAGTCTACCCACCTCCCCTTGAAAAACACCTAATAAGTTAATGCTAGGAAAATGAGAAGTTTTGGAGTGGGTAGAAGTGTACAAGACTCTATCATGAGAAAGGTTTTCAGGAAATAGACGTACGAAACGATCAATTTTTTTGTAAGCAAAAAAAAAATCTTAAGAAAATTAGTCTGCCCAGTTCCTGTAGGCTCTCAAAATTACTTTATTTTTGATCATCAGTTGTAAATGTTGTTTAGTGGGCTAAGTAATGTATATCATGTACATACTGCATGCATTAATTGGCGTAACACTTGTCAAAACATTGTGTAACGTTACGTGTGTTACAAATTTCAACTCCCCAAAAATGACAAATGTGAGAAGTTCAAGCCATTTTCTTCATTTTAATGAATAGTGTATACACATTTGTAGAAAATGTCAGACTTTGGAGAATAAAGATTCAGTTGTTATTAAATAAGGAAAGTAACATGGTTTAAACGTTACGTGTGTTACATGGCATTTACAGCTATTTCAATTTTTCCATTTTAACAAAATTGCCGGAATTGCTATACAATGCATGATTTTTTTTTAAATGAAGCATATCCTGAAGAAGCATAAAATAAAAGAAATGAGATATTTTCTTGTCTCTAAATGTACATTCAGTATCTTGAAAGTTGCATAAAAAATACATGTAGGATGTATATTTTTGCAAAAATCAACCCAAATATTTTGTGCAGCTTTCTTTCATTTTCTTTCAGTACCAGTGTGTTAATAAACATTTGGTCATATGAAAAAAAACAAGTTTTCAGTCTCTGTGATCAATTATAATTTTTCACCTACTGGTTGACATTTCATAGAATGGCCCTTTCATTTAATTTGTTTAGGATGGTTTAAAATAAATGGGGTACACATATCACACATTCACATTGAGTCTAGCAAAACTGTCTAGAAAGAGACATAAACCAAGCTCAAGGTTTATGATTTATAGAAAATAGCAATGGAATGTTTCCTTTAAAGCATTCTCAGGAAGGTTTAAACAAAATAGATCGTCCTAAAAAGAAGGAGACAAAAGAGCAAAACATAAGAGTTCAAGCAAGAAAAGGCATAAACTATTAAATTATCCCACCAATGGCTGAAGAAAAGATTATTTAAATTTAAAAAAAAAAAAAGAAAATATTAATTATAGATTAATGACTTATTCTGATAATTATTATAATATATTTTTATGTTTTTTTTCATTTTAAAACAAAAAGTTGTAATGTTAAATTTTACAATTGAGGACACACAAAAACATTCTTTGAGTTGGCGCTACATAGTTTGTTTTTAAATTTTAAAAACTTGCAACATTGAACATTATAGCAGCCAAAAACCAATCATACAAAACAATTCAAAATATTGTAAGATACTGACTTTCAGTTTCAAATGAGGATAATTTTTTTTTCAATAAAATAGTGCTCAAAATCAAATTTAGATCTACCATAGGATTAAAAAAATCTCGTAAATATGAAAAGGTAACCAAATGAAATGGAGCCTTGACATTCAGGAAGAAAGTAGTGAGCATACTGAGCTTAGCACATGTGCCATTAGAAGAGCAAACAAAATAAAGCCAAATCAAGAGATAATCCACTCAGCTGATCCAGATCGATATGCACTTAATATAAAGCATTTACAATTCTTTGCTATCTTGGCTTTGCTATTTAAACTTATTTCCCTAAGAAAAGCACTGATAAAAACATTTGTATCTCATATAAACTCCATTCAGCGTTATTTTCAAAATTTATTTTACGAAATTTCCTGCCATTTAATCTAATAACTTTAAATGATTAAAAAGACACTGATGCCATCATAAATATAATGTCATTCTGATTCTTAAAGAACCTACATGAGGATCTAGCCTCTGTGTCTGACTACCAACTAAATGTTCACTTTACAACTGGATTAGGATACAAAGTAAGGATATTGGTAAATATCAGTAGTGAGATTAAATTTTAAAATGGGGGATGAAATTTACATTCCTGGCCAAACCATCTAACAAAAAGCAGTTATTAATATGCAAAAACATTATGAAAAATTAACCAAATGTAATGTATATTTAACTAAAATTTGAGTGCAACCCTGCTCTAAGTGTATTAGCCCTAGATAAGTACCAAAGAGATTCAGATTGAAGACACTACAAATTTTTTGAAAAATACCTGTTGCCCAAATCATCAATTCAAAGCTTCCGATATAATGAAAGATCAAGCCACTGGATTCTTTCATGTTCCATTGAACAAAGATCTCAGAAACATCTAGTTCAGAACTGGAACCAACGTTCTAATTTTATGTGTGGTGTGCTTTCCTTCCCAAAAAAAATGTTTCCCTGAACATCTTCTGCATCCATGACAATAACTTTTTCATGGATTCCTATCCATGAAGCTGTCACGATTCATATACATTATAATTTTAAGCGTGGTGTGCTTTCCTTCCCAAAAAAATTTTTCCCTGAACATCTTCTGCATCCATGACAATAACTTTTTCAGTGGATTCCTATCCATGAAGCTGTCACAATTCAATTTGTTGGACTGATTTGGTTTGATATTGATGCAACAAATTTTAAAAAAAAGCATATGATAATAACAGAAAAGTAATTGCTTGTCTGGGCATTCTTTTGTGGTGTAATGCTGCAGTAATCAGCCAAATGTTTTTTTTTTGTTTTTTTTTTTAATTTTAAAGGCTCAACACCCATGAGGGTTCCGCATGAAAGGCAATTTGAACTTAAGTCCTGGATTTATGCAGTTGATATAAAAAAAAGTACCATTTAAATAAAAATTCAGCATATTCACACATATTCAAAAAACTATAGATAGGGCTATAGAAAAAATAAATTACACAACGTGTGTCCTCTGGTATGGTTTTCATGATATTGTTTGTTTAATAAGCAGTATTGAATCCACATCCATAAAATTTGTCTTAATGTGGGCCCTCATCTGTTGTGATAACTTTGACAGAGGATGTCTAGATGAGATCTAGATTCATGAGGCTGCAAGTACATTTATCGACTTAGAAGTTGAGTCTAGAGTAATGGTTTAAAATCCTAATAATGGATAATGTGTCATTTGTAGTCAATGCCTACTTACTTTTTCTGACTGGGCAACGCATGTTTACGTGGATGTCATTATAACATTGCGGGACCTTAAAAAATTCCATTGTGACCAATCATCAACTTTAAAACTACAATCTAATTAGATTTATATTTATAATTTATATTTATTTACGTAATCTGAAGACAGGCTCACCAACTTCTAGGAGGTCTACCTAGGAGGTCTACCTTCATGTGCTATCAATGAAATTAAGAGGTCATGGCCATGGCATAAAATTGGGTAATCCTTACTATCTTCAGTCCCTACGAAACCGATAAATCTATCGAAAATAAACGGGTTTTAGTTGATTCGTCCGATTTGGATATCAAATGTGATAGTGTGAAAATGAAACA
>BLXT01006392.1:1136508-1146710 GCA_019648995.1 Plakobranchus ocellatus | reverse complement strand
TAATAGAAATGGAACATAATGTTACTTAAAATTAAATATGTATACCATTAAACAACGAATAACAAAGAAGACATAATTAAATAGAAATGTATTATAAATATTAAAATTTAACGTGTCAATATACACGAACATTTTGTTCAGGCAGCAAGTGATAACCATAAGGGAAACGCATTACACATAATTTAATAACTTTTCCCTCAAAATATACATGGTCTTCAAATGACATTTTATCATTAATGAAACAAAATTTCAGAGATGAAATAACAATTGTAACTACACCGAAAGTTACAAACAGGGACGTATAACAGTTGCAGTCATAATTTATTTAGACACATCAATCACATGCCAACATTTACCTCATTACAAACATCTTCTATATAGTATGTATACTGACATGGGGCAGAGCAAAAGTTTAAACAAGAACATTGAAACCACTGTTTACAGAAGTCACAATGTACCCGTTTAATCATCCCATTCACACAAAACTCCCTTGCAAGCTCTATGTCTCCACGAACACCACACAAAACACTTGAATCAACAGCACCACTCTCTCCAACAACAGTATTTGTTGCCAGCTTCCTTTTCTTTTCAAATCTGCTAATGCGATCTTGGCCTTTTTGTCGACCTTTTGTTCTCACAGATCCCAAATTTAAAGTAACAACAGAACTCTCTCCATCAGGGATACCAACAACAGTACTCTCTCCGTCAGGGACATTAACAACAGCACTCTCTCCATCATTCTCCATCAGGAACATTAACAACAGCTCTCTCACCATCAGGGACATAAAAAAACAGCACTCATTTCTTCGGGAACATCAACAACAGCACTCATTGAGTATTTACATACCCTGGACATTCGCAGTTAGAAGTGATTTCTGCTAAAGTCAAAATAAATTAAAAAAAAAAAAGGATTGCAACGAGAAGCGATTTAGAAATTTTATAACATTTGGATAAGTCAAGTGTTGAGAGCCAAACTGAACTTAGAACTTAGATTTAGATCTCATTCTTTTCAGTGTAAAGTTAATATTGATAGTGATGTACAATCTATGTTCCATGTATCATGTAGAATCTAAATCTAGGCTAGCGGTTACATGATACATAGGACATAGATTGTACATCACTATCTATCCTTTACAAGGAAAAGGACTAGATCTAGGTTCTAGTTTCAACTTAGCTTTGACACATGACTTACCTACCTGAATGTTACTTTTCTGTACACAAGACAATCTGCATACTTCAGACCTTTCAACCTCTGGTTGGCATAGCTGACCAGCTCGCTGCCCTGGCCTATTACAAGGCGCTCAAATAGTTTTTCTTCTCTTTTCTTTAACAGTTGTGTAAAATGAGAGAAGCTTTTAAAAGCTTGTCCAACAATAATAGCTAAGTTCCTGTCATCCTCCACTGTATCCTCTGAAAAGCATTGGACCCACCTATTTAACCCATTTACACTTCCTTACAAAAATTCAACTAAGGGCAAAGAGATGTATTCTCCTTTTTAAATCAAGCGAGCATTAAGGACACAATCTAACATTTTTGGGGAGCACCTAGCCACCATGACTACGTAGTCCCCAATTGGGGTCTACCTAGACTCTTCGTTTTATTTTATCTGTTTTAGGTTTACTTATCAGCAGATTTTAGTCTTGTATGGTAGTTATAGTTATTTAAGGTAAACATTTGTTATGAACTTTCATTGAAACTTAAGTATTTGAAAATTCAGATTATAAATAAATATCTTTTTTGATAGTAAAAGAACATGCCAGTTGATTGAAAAGTGTATTATATTGATGACGTTACACCATAAAATGAGATTTTCCTCAAATGGAAGCCACATGACATTTGATGAATGAGAATTAGAAACTTCTTTCCGGGCAAAACCTGTCATTGTGTTTAAACATTTGTATTTGAAATAAAAAGAATTATAGTTTCTAAACTTCATTTTGTTTTCTATTGCTTTTTAGCTCAGCATTATGGCACACCATATCCAAGATTGGTAAGTATCTAACTTAAAAAAAAATACTATTTAAGTTTTGTTGCATATACCTGAAGTTTCTTGTGTCATAATCGCCATCTGTACCAGAAGCTTCTTGTTTTTTTTTTTTAATTGGCATCTAAACACTTGCCATGTATGTGTGCAAATGCAGCTTAAAAGCAGTTTTATGGTGTGAGAGATTTTGTACTATATAATTTATACCCATAAAGACATGCTGAGTGTGCCTTTAGTTCTTAATGATACATTACTTACTTGGTTACTGGGAGGCTTTGTCCATCCACTGCAAGATGTAGCCCTCTGCAGATGTCATCCATTTCCTCCGATCTTGTGCCTTCCTCTGCCATTGTGGACCTGCTGCTTTCCTGATGTCATCCATCCATCTTGCTTCTGGTCTGCCCCTGTCTCTTCTTCCTGACTTGGTTGCCACTCTGTGCATCTTTTAGTCCATCTCTTATCTTTTTCTCTAGAAATGTGTCCTGCCCACCTCCATTTTTGTTTTTGAATGTATTGGACTACATCAATCACCAGGGTTTTTTTCTTATCTCTATTGTTGTTATTCTATCTTTAAGTTTGATGTTTAGCAACTTTCTTTCCATAGCTCTTTGTGCTGTTTAAGTTTGACACATTACTTTAAGTAAAAAATCAATGCTGCTGCAAATTGAAAGTGTCATTCTAATTGCCTGAATAAAATTTAAAAAATACCTGGTAAGTAGTTAAAGAGCCTTTGTTGGCACATGATAGTCTCATTAATGCAGAAACAAATTTAATAGTTGGCTGTTAAAAAATATGATAGAAAAGACACAGTCATGATCCAGGCCTAGCCAACATTTATATGCATGGAGATAGGGGAGGGAGTAGAAAAGACATACTTTGTGTCAAGCCTGATGCCACTTGCCACATTATGGGACTGGCCACCTGATACAATGAGAGAACAGTCTATAAGCTAAAAAAAATGTCAAACTCAATGACCCTCTTTCATGTCTCGTTTCTTCTCTTTCACTGTGTAGATGCGGGTTGGTGGTATGTACACTTTTTACCCTAAGAGGAAGAATCCTTGTTCAATACAAACCTAAGGGAAGTTATCATCCAAAGTGACCGTGTATCCTAAGAGCACAATATGTCTAAACTAAATACATGTTCAAAGGCCTTCCCACACACAGCATTGAGGCGGTAAATACTTTTGTTCTGGTGAAGTGTCAAACAGCACAGACAGAAAACAAAAGAATTGAAGGAGGCAGGAGGGAGAGAAGGAGAGAGAAATTCATGCTCCATGCTACAGATACCAGTTAAGCTAAATTGGTCATAAATGGAAAGCTATTGTATCTTCAACAAGATCTATGTAAAAAATGAGGAGGGAAGGAAAATTTGAGATGTATGCAATTAAGTTTTAAATAAGAATAGAAATACCGGTAATTAAAGCATTAAAGGTAAATTTTAAATGATTAGAGAAATAAATGAAGAAAGCAATGAATAGAGTAGGAAGTGAATGAATCAGGGGATAAGAAAAAAGACCTAGCAATAAATTAAATGAAACTAGTTCAGTAGTAGCATGCCTACATGGGCATTAATGTAGGAGTGCAATAGTGCAGGACTGGTAATGTCATAGAGCCTTTGTTATGTTCCCATTTTATTGGTTATTTTTTTTTTAAATGAAGTAGAGATACGACTTTAGTGAGATAGAGAGAAATTGTGTAGAGAGGATTGGATGGAAAAGTNGGGAAATAGTGTTATTTACAACCCTAAGGCTTAATACATTTTTTCAGACAGTGGCCGCCGTTTTTTTTTTCCTCACAAGTTCTTCATCTCTATAAGCTCTAGATTCCAGTTTGCTTTTGCATTATTTCAGCACCTAAACTTCCATACATTTGTTCAATCTATGTTTCTTTTTTAGATGACATTTGACAAATCAATCCTCTTTGGTGTCCTCCTTCCCTACCAACTCCCTTTTTTTTTTCCTTTCAGCCTCCATTTGATTTTTTTTATAGTCTCTTTTTTCAATCTCCTGCCAATATCATAATTTCTGTACATTGCCTCTTATTTTCTTCTTGTGCTGTTTCTTTTTTTTTGACTGATCTGGTTTTCTTTTTTACAGTGATGCTTTACCATTCTGCAAAGTACCTGCCTCTTTCCTGTCTTTTTTTTAATCCTTTTTTTTCCTCCTATTTTTATGGTCAGAATTGAAAAAAAAGTGTGCAAGTTTATTACAGAATCCACCATGTTTAATCACATGCATGTAATTGGCCAATAAATATGGTAATTTCTAAAGAAAAAAAAACAAAAAAACAAAAACAAAAAAAACCCCACATCAACCAAAATGTAAAGGCAATCAAAGGATCAATTACAAAAAAACTTGTTGCACATCCAAACCATCAACATCCTACAATATTAGGAGTGTGGGGATGTACTCTTAGTAGTCTTACGGTACATGAGAAATATATGGATTTGTAAAATAGATAAAGCGCAGTCCTAATGAGTTGGATATTAGAAATGACACTTTTGATTAACACAGTTAAGAGGAATTCTCTGCTTCTTTATGATGGCAATTTTAAAACATTAACTAATATTAAGATTTAATACTTTGGTGGTTTGAAAGCCACCTTTATCTCAATATTGTTGCTAGTAAAAAGCTGAGAAAAAAAGTATCATTTTCAATTATTTTCACTGCACTGCCGTGTTCACTATACTACATATCTCATTATGTCCCTACGCACTGCAGATGTACACTGTACTACCAAACTTTTAGCTTACTAAGTTGATTCTCTTTAAGCAATGAATGCAAAACTTTACATATGCAACCCACACTTCAAGTTTAAGCACTGCTTTTGACCATTGCCATATTACAAATTTGAGGGTTTTTTTTTTAATAATGTGTATTTCTACCCAACAATTTTCTTATTAACTTTTAATCGATCAATAAAGTGGAAACCATTTCATAGGCATCCATTAAA
Source organism: Plakobranchus ocellatus (assembly GCA_019648995.1). Taxonomy (NCBI): domain Eukaryota; kingdom Metazoa; phylum Mollusca; class Gastropoda; family Plakobranchidae; genus Plakobranchus; species Plakobranchus ocellatus. Next base: position 1,141,772 of record BLXT01006392.1, on the reverse strand, counting down.
TTGTAGGGTCCCAATTTAGTTTTTATTTTATATGATATTGGTGTGAATCCTGAAAACAATTTATTGTCCTGCTAATTAGAATACATACAAAACTACAAATACATCAAAGTAAGTGGATTCCATTGCACTAAAGTTTTCTATGACATGTTTTTTTTTACCATATTTTTTTATTTCATGCATTTATTTATTTATTAAGATGAACATCCCGCAAAATGTGCTGCCATTTAAAGGCTCCCCCAAGTTCAAAAAGGACAAACGAGTGATGCAGCAGGCAACGCCCATCTACCTCAAGTCATACAGTAAGAGTGGAACACCTGGCACTGGCAGTGGAGAAGAAAGTTCTTGACCTGCAGTTTTATTTTTTAGATTTTTTTTTTCTTTTTGTTTTGTTTTAATTCATGCTATACCTGAACTTTAATCATAAGGCAGTCCAAGTGTCGGTTCAATAAAATTGAAAATTAAAATTGTCAATTTAATTTTTAAGCCCTGCTGTCGTCAATTAAAGGGCAGTATCTTCAAAAAGTGTGTGATCTTTACTTTTTTGTGGTTTTTGAATACTGGTATTCATTTCATAAGAAATTGATACATCTTTACACAATTGAAAAAGAAAAATAATTTTTGATCTCTGTGCTATTGAATTTTCCAAAAGAGTGGTATTGTCAAAAGTTACCTTCCAGCTGCCAATTGAAGGGCAGTATCCCGCGACAGCCATTAAAACTGCAGTATCGTCTGGGTGGAGCCAAGTAAAGTGCAGTACAATGCTGATGGACTTATGATACTGGTGGCTTTCCTCAGCAGGTTGATGCTTGCAAGTAACTGTCAACCAGGTCTGACCAAGTGGGCAGACTTTTTTTTCATCAATCTTGTTACAGAAACTGTAACATCTCAATCACAGGCAGAAAACTTGTTATGGATCTATCTGATGATAGCTGAACCCTACCCATACTTGTGAGGTAATTTTGTTACCCCAAGGCCTGTTTTTAATTTTTTTTTGAATGCTTAAAATGGGAATTTTTCTCTCAACTTTTCAGTATTCCTCAAAAATTCAATTTGACATATGATTACATAATGATGATTGACAGGAAATCAATATTGCACTGACCTGAGGTCATTTGTAAAACCCTCCATTATTTTGTACTATGTAAAGTATGGGATGATTTTGTTACCCTCGACATACGGATAGGTATACAACTGTATTTTACTATATACGGTATGGGGGCAAGCAGTTACCCCGCATGTACAGTTAAGACTATATTGATATTAAAATGTGGGGACACTCAGTTACCCCCGACGTAGAGATACAACAATAAAACACCTCGTACGGATAGGGTTAAGGGATCATCCAAGCAAAAATGTTAGAAGCCCAATTTTTTTTATTCACAAACTCATAATATAACCCTTATAAGATTGCATTTTTGTCAGCTATTAAGAGTAGTGAAAAAAATATTTTTATTGTTGAAAAATGTTTTAGTAAAGTAGTATATAGTAATTGGCGAAAGTTTATGCCGAATTTCAAAACTGGAAAATCCTAAGATAAAAACATTTTTGCATGTCCTAACTAAAAGAACATTTCAATTTAAAATATAGAAAGTCGATATCATTTTAGATGTATCTTAATATTCAAGAAAGTTAGGCGATTTCAAAATTAAAAAAAAAATGTTTCTTTTTATAACACATCTGTCTTCTTATCTGCCTGAGCAAAGCGCTGCTGCAGCTGGTCCTTGAGTTATCCAGGCATTTTATCTTTGTCCAGTGAATCTTCATGCCTTTTTTGGCGGAGAATCCCTGCCGCAGATGCACATAGTGCATGCTCTGTTGTTAAATCTCGTAGTCTTTTGCGCGTTCCTAATCGTAATCAAAGAGGCATCAGCTGATCCATTCTTCTCTCCCATTTTCAGTGGCTCATGGCAGCATTATCTCATTAACAATTAGCGTTTCAAAATATATTTTCGCCCTTTACGTGTTGTCATTATGAAACAAAGAGTATCAAGTGAGTCATTCATTTTTTTAGACAGCAAAAACCCCGCATTTTCTTTTTTGTGATGGTCCAAAGCATACAGAATTAACAGGTTTAAAAATAAAATACATGCAATATTTAAATATATAAAGGGATTAACGAATGGACATGAAGACTTTATACAAGAACTTAGTTACCATGGAAAGCCATTTTACAAAAAGCTTGTAGATGTAATAATTATTTTAATACTAGTGATAATAAAAAGAGTTTAGCACTGGGTGGTCAGTCGTCAATAATGACTGATGTTGATGACGACGATGAACATTATGAATGCATTCAGAGATTGACGATGAAGGTTTTGAATTTTTTTTCCTTGATTTACTTGGGTGTGTGTTTATGTATGTTGCAGAAGCGCAATTATATTAGTTGTAAAGTAGACAATAAATTCCTTTGATACTTTTTAAATCTACTGCTATGCGTCTTTATGAAGTTGAGAAGTAATCATTTTTATTTCACTTCAGAAGTAAAGGGCCCTTAGATGTCTTTTTTTATTTATTGTTTATTAGCATTAGCAAATAGGAATACACACCTATGCAATTGCCAATGGAAAAGATCATTTCTATGAAATGAGATGATACATGTAGTTTGTTAAGTCGGCTCAATGCAATAAAAGCTTTCTTAAAGCATATTCTGCATTTATGAAATAGAGTCATTAAATACCGTTGAATATTTTCCTGAATTTTTGCCTTTCTTTTGTGCCAAATTTGATTTTAATTTTGAAAGCATGAATGTATGTCATTTGATATTTTCTTTCTTGAGATAAGTCATTTTTTGTTCTTGTTGTTTTACTGTACATTCTTCGTGGGAACAGCTCATGATAGATTGTGCTAATATTTTATAAATTGGTAGTTATTTGGACAGTGTTCCGTGCAAGGCATAGTTTGCATGACAGAAAATATTCGGCTGAGAAAAACGTTTTCTCTTTGATCTGACTCTGGCTGAAGTTCCTTGCGCAGCAGTCTCAATTCAATTTGCACACATCTTATTCTTAAACATGTGACCCAAAAGTTTTACAGTAGCAGCTTCAGTAGTTCCTAACAGATCACAATACATAACAGTTTAGTTTTTCGCACAATTTTAAAAGTCATACGATACTAGTGACAGTCATGGATGAGTCAAAACTGCACTAAAATCTTCAATCTTCAAACTACATGTATAGACTTTATCATATGCAGCATAGCGCCTTGAATCAATATATATGTTTAATAATTTACAAATAGGAAAGGCGAAGTTATACAAGTACCACTGAATTAATTTCTTCCAAGAGAATTGTAAATGGGATTATACAAGATTTCAGAAATGATAAAAGAGGGTTTGCAAATTACTTTTTCCATGTCCACGCAAAGCTTAGATTCTAGAGGGGAATAAAAAGACATTACAACCGGAATATTAAATTTAGAATTTGACACACTCTATATTAAATATAACGTTCACACAAAATTAAGCGACCTGTTCTGATATGCTAAGCTCAATCGACGCAGGAAAACTAAAAACGCTGTCTTTCCATAACTACAAGTGTTACCAGTAGTTACACTGATGTGAACAAATCAAGGATTGAGTTGTGGTAACCCCCTACATTCTCTATTTGTTTAATGGTCTCCTTTATTATGTCTTTCTATTTGCCATAATAGAGCCCTCTAACAGTTTCAATCCTGTCAAAACCATTTAACTTGGAGTCCAAACAGCTATAAACTCGTAATTTAATAACTATTTCAGAGTCAACAATTATTTTGCCCAGTCTTCAATTTTATTCTTCACACCGTTGTGGGTTTGGGCGTGTTTTAAATGGGTGTCGGTCAATTTTGATTATATTTCTTTATTTCATTTATGTGTGTGTGATGGTATTGATTTTTCCTTATATTTTGCGTTAGAAACAATCGTGTATCACTATCAGTGTGCAATGGAATTATTTTTGGTTCAAATGGGTTTCGCTTATTGCGATGCTCTTAAAAATAAATCTTGAAGTTTCAATGAAAATATTCTGAAAAAATAATGAAAGGTGAAGTTCTTATTGCATTACCGGTATAGTCGAATTGACCTTCAGGAAAACAAAGCAGAATCGCTTGCGTACCTTTTGAAAGCCAGAACTGCGAATTGCTATATCCTTTTTCTACATGTAGGCCTACTTTTTAAAGAAAACATTGTGTCAAATTTACTGAACAAAACAACAATTTTGAAGAGTATGATTTATGTACATTTTTCCACAGGCATCACAAACTGAGATTTAGTTATTGTGTGCATGGCTTATTCACAAAAATGAGATCTCAGATTTTTAGACACTCGTCAGGCCAGGATGTTAGTGAAGGGCTGGAACTCACAAATTTTGCTGCAGATCTCTGAGCAGCATCGCTATCCAATGACGGCAATGTACCACAATCACACCGCAAAATTGTAAAAATGTAAGGGTGATAAAGGATTTATTTAATACGAAATAACGAACGCGTAAAGATAACTCTAATGCATGAATTAAAAATGATACCCGTAGTCAGAGGATCATGTAAACTCGCATCACTAGTGGGTGCACTTTCAATAAGATAAATTTAGCATCTTGACATCTTGTTAATGAAAGTTGTTTGCTCCAACTTCTTATTTCATTAGGTCCCAGTGGACCTACTATTATAATAAAAGTATTATTTCTATATTTAAAATATATCCAGTAGTATTTTGTTAATTTAATTAGGAAAGAAAAAAAATAATAAGTCAAATATTATTAACAGACTAAATGTTATAGATGTTAAATTATTAGTAGCCTACTTTCAATGTGCAACTGTTGCATAAGCATAGCTTGAAAAAATTGCACAAGAAAATGAAAGTGTAAATTAAAGTAACACATATATATCGAAATGTAATTATTATTGTTACGATATTTTTATAACTCAAGCTTTATAAAAATTCTTTTTTTACCTTTATAAAAGTTATATGAAGAAGAAGAAAAAGATCCAGTGTTTGTGAAAAGTTAAAAGCATGAGGATATTATTTAAAGAAGAATATTTTGAAATTATTTATAAATATCGTGTAACGTGTGAAACTAGATTTAAAACTTAAAAAATATATTTTAAAACTTTTCGGCACCCCTCTCGGTCTTACTGTAATGGATCTGTTGATTTTCTAATCTACTGCGCCTTGAAACTACACAAAAAGAGGTACAGACAATAAATTAATAGGAAAAGTTTGGGTACCTCCCCATGCTTCCGCCATGTTGATTCTCTTTTTCTTTCTTTTTTTTTTTTTTTTTTTTTTTTCTGCT
>BLXT01006392.1:1097774-1111303 GCA_019648995.1 Plakobranchus ocellatus | reverse complement strand
TTCCGACGGCTAAAATAAATTAAAAAAAAAAAAAACAAACCCACACACGTATACACAAACCTAACCGACTAGAAAATCGTACCCTCGTCATTTGTGCCTTTGCAGAAGGCAAAATCCTAAATGACCGTTTCGAAGCGGAAATCTTTTGTAAAGCGATAGATTATTTTTTGTAAGATCAACGATAACTACGTTTATGTGATGACTCACTCAGTTCTTGAGTGAAACCTCCGGAGTTCAAGTTGGCTCACTCACTCATGTCCATTCATAGAACTCTAAAAGTAGTTTTGGCTTAACACCCGTTCGATTGAATACGTTTGATTTCCTAAGTCTCTTGAAAACTATGTCAATTTATGAGATATTTAACACAGAATGCCCATGATTCATAACGAGTAACCTTTTGGCTGTGAATCGATACGCTCGTATGCCTATTTTAATTTCATATCCAAAATGTTGTGCATTGCCGCAAAAGCGAATGGATTTTTAGCTTGCGTTCCTCTAAGTTGTCGTTTGAGAATATCATGATGCTTTTTTCCTTTCCACATGTGTACGAATTTTTTTCATATTATTTCAATCAACCAATCAGCCTATATATATGTCTAGTAAGCAATCAATTAAAAAAAAAAGAAAAAAAGGTCACTCAATCTATATCTGCCCTTTAGACCAATCAGTCAATCATCCATCACTCAATCAATCAATCAGACAACCAATCGACCAATCAACAAAAAAAGCAACAAAACCACAGACAGTCAATACAAAATTGAATCTTTTATCTATACATATCATTTTCCTCTCCATCAATCCAAAAACAAATCTGTTTATTTATCTATCTTTATCCCTGACAGCTTGTCTATCTGATCTGCTGCACCCTGTATTTCTCTATAGCGTCAGCCTTCTTTGCATACTTGACGTCGGGCTTTGCAATTTAAATAGAGAGACTAAAACAAATTTATAAATCATTTAAAAAGATATAAAATATGATTCGAAAATGACAGAGGGTGAAGGCAATAACAGCAACGATGATGTCGGCGACGTTTCAAGCAATGATGACAATAGTAATGAGGGTGAGGGTAATGGTGCTACTTAATTTAACTCTAGTTGATGATGTGGTGATAATTGGGATGTTTCAGTAAACACGAAAATAATGATGATAATTTTAAAAAAGATGATGCTCCTCCCGCTTATCATGAGTTACTATGATAATGATATTTGTTATCCCGTTGGTGGTGATAAAGACGATGCCGTTGAAATATTTATTAAACGATCATTGTCATGATTTTGATGTTAAATATATTGGTAATACAATAAAAAGAAGTACAATGAGAAAACAGAAGAAGAAGAAGAAGAAGAAGAAGAAGAAGAAGAAGAAGAAGAAGAAAAGTTGAGAATCATAGTAGCACTAGATGGCATTATGGGACACAGAACATGTAAATGAGAGCAAGGGGAAACCTCAAACCTAATCAAACGTGGGCAGCTATTTTCTGACTCATTCTTTTCAAAACTATTTTTTTTCTACCTCTTTTTTTCTGCAGCTACAGTTTCTCTGCTTCTGCTCTCTTTCCATTCTCCCTGCATCTTTCTAACAATGTTATGCTCTATCAGTTCAACCTCACCCTTTCCAAGTCTTTGAGGATCGATATTTCTACACGGCAAAACAACACGCACGCACATGAATTTCCATACACACACGCGGGCGCGCACAATATCATGCATGTTGAATCGCATAGGCTACTAACCCTTACCGACTGAGGCGTGGGGAGACTATCGGGAAAAACACAAATCTCCTCAGACTTGATCGATCCAAAGGTCTCCCTGTGTGAGCGGATGTATGTGTGTGTTTGTGCGCGCGCAAAGAGATGTGTGAAGTGTTTATGCCCAAATGATTTGAGTCAGATAGGACGTCTTACTATAAAGTGAGGACACAGATTTGTTTGATGTTTAGGTTGTAGTTGTTTGAAGTTTTTTTCTAGAGGAGGAAAAGAGAAACTAAAGCAAAAAAGAGAGAAAGGAGGGGAGAAAGAAAGAGAGGAAGAAAGAGAGAGAGAGAGAGAGAGAGAGAGAGAGAGAGAGAGAGAGAGAGAGAGAAATGATGTTGTAAGTTAAAAGATGGTAAACGTACTTATATAAAGTATATAAACAAGAACAATTTTGCAGCTTTGACCGCATATACACGTATGCGTGCGTGAGTATTATTTGGCTAGAAATTCTGACTCATCACTAAATCTGGCTGTTTCAAGATGGCACAGACTTCTTCGATAATAACAAATTACAGAATGAGCGATGTGGAAATGATGAATTTTTACCTATTTTAACTTAATATATTCTAGAAGGCATCAAGGGGTGCTGTAGGGGGCGGGGTAAGAGCTTGCACCTCTAGGCCTGGATAGCTACATGGAAATAACTTTGCAGTGCACAAGTTGGAGCCGCGCCACCGCAGTTATCTGGGAGCTAAAAACCTAAACGAATTCGATCACACAAAAGGAAACTGAAACGTCAACCCTCCCCAGACTTGCAAATACCGCAAACAGCAGGGAGTGCGAAGTGTTTGAATTGTATTCAGTCGAGGGGGTATCGATCTTGCTCAATGCTGTTTATATGCTCTTATCTACTCACACACGGAGAACTTGGAGAGACCGCTATCAGCCCTGAACGCCTAGTCACCTTATCTAAGAGTTGAACTCCGACCTCACATCTCACAACCTTTTTACAAAGCAGACAAGCTGTCAGTTTTCATCAAATAACGTGTCGAAGATAAGAACTTTTCTTTTAGTTTCAATTCTCTTATCCTTCTTCTCTAATTCATATGTTTGTTAGCTAGCAATGCTTCAACCCTTGACCCTTTCTTTCATGCTGCTATGTCCGTGTATACATTTCTTAACAATTTTACTTCTGCTGATTAGTGAAATTACTTCAGCCTCTAGTTTTTAAATTTCCCCCTTCTCACGTGCATATATACCTTTTTCTTTGTCGTCATTTTTTTTTCTTTTCTGCCTTCTCCATTTTGTGAATTTCCTACCCATTGTTTTCAAGTTTCTGATTCACGTTTCTGGTATTTGTCGCTTTTACTAACTCAAGGGCTTCAGATGGATGAACTCTTTCGCAAAACGCTACTCGTTGTATGTTCCGCTATGTTTGAAATACTTGTGTAATCTATATGAGATATTTGGGTATAGCCTTAATAAATATTAATTTATGAATGACGCAATAGAGATGTGTGTGTGTGAGAGAGAGAGAGAGAGAGAGAGAGAGAGAGAGAGAGAGACAGAGAGAGAGAGACAGAGAGAGGCTGAATCGACAGAAATTTATGAGAAGAAAGATGCCGAAAAAAGATAAAAAGAAAGAGGATTAGGAAAAGAAGGACATAAGGATTAAAAAGATCGAGATCGAACAAGACCTAGAGATAGATAGAGAGAAAGAGAGAGGGAGAGTAAGAAAGAGGGAGAGAGAAAGAAGACAGGAAGGTAGGGAGAGGCACACAAAGGCAAAAAAGGGCAAAAACAGAAAGAAAAGATAGAGAAAAAAGACACAGATAAATCGAAATCCATATAAAAAGTGAGAGAGGGAAAGGGAAGAAAAACAGAGGAGAACAGAGACCAAGAAAAGATAATCATAGGGTGGAGGTACTGATACAAAATAAAAGACATTAGAATGATTTGGTAATCACAAAAAAGATGGGCTAGCAAACAAAGACAACAAAGAAATTGTAGAGCATCCACAAGTGGAGTTCCGTTTTGTCCGGATGTAAGAATATATTATCTGAAAAGAAAAACAGAACTGTACTATATAAAATATATTTGAATTTTCTATCAAGTATTCTGTTTCCAAGCGATCGTTTGCGTTCATTATAAAAGTTGGATCATTTCCAGAGAATTGCCATATATGAAATAAAACAAATATTTTTTTTTTTTTAAACTTTTTTTTTGTCTCATCTTATGTGCCTATAGTATAGTAGCCTATGGTCTTGGAAGGTTTGGTATCACACAAGTATTTCATTTTGTCGCTGTACATTTTGAGGTCCCTGATTCGATGCTAATAGGGCCACTTTTGAGGATGCGTTTCGACGCTCAAAAGTGAATAGATACGCTTTTGATCAGGAGGTCTCCGCTTCGACTTCCGCTCGGGTCCCGTTCGGGCTGATTGACAGAAGACGCTTACTAGTGCAACATTAAAATTGACGATCTTTGGATCAGGAAGTTTCGGATTCGATGCTGACTCTAGCCACATATTGATGAGGATCCTGGTGGTGCAGTGGTTAATGGAAATGTTTCTCATGAATAAGTCTTGGTCTCGAAGCCCACTCGTGCTAAATTTTTCTTTGGGGGAGGGGGAGGTGCGCTTGATGTCTTAGACTTTAGAGGTAAATAGAGGGACTAAGCATGGATCATGAGGTCTAGAATTCAATTCTCCCTCTACCCCTCTTGTGTTATGCGTGGTATTTTATTAGAACGCCTAATAGTTTTGTGAAATGAGTTCTATCTTGGATATGAGGAGGGTTGAGGAGATGGGAAAGAAGAAGAGAGAGGTTGGGACGAATAGTGTAATTAGGAGGGGGTGGGAGAGGGATAAGTATGATCGTGGAAAAATATTGCATGATAAGTATAACGTAATTGTACCGAAGTAATCGCACGCAACACACCGTGCGACTGATTATTCTTCTTTTAGTCATAAAGAAAATAATACATAAACTGAATAATTTTGAGACTCATGAGTCGATTTTACGGTAAAAAAAATTCAGGCAGGGAAACGCAAACAATATTTCGCAAACAAAGTACGTCTTTTGAACGTGTTAATGCATCTATCTCCATTGTAGTGCATCAACGATCAATGGCATGGGCTTTGTGTTCCATTAACTTTTGCTTTAATATCAAGTAGGGAGAGCTGGCGCAGGATATGCTTCTATATCATTACTGGCCAGTTTCCAGGCACCCAAACCCCCCTGGGCATATAACCAGATCGAGTTGTACAGCAGCAGAGTTGGGCTTGTTGGGGTTTTTGGCTCCAGTCTTCGAGTGAGCGAGCAAGATATTGAATTGTCATGTATTAGGCCAAACAACACTTTTATTTCGAATCCCTGGCTAAGCTGCCTTTTTTCTCTCTTTCCCAATCTAATCTCTTCATCTCTCTGCCTCTTTTTCTTCATTTCTCTCTTTTCCTTTCTGGATATCTAACCACCTTAGTCTATCTATCTATCTATGTATCTATGTATCTATCTATCTTTCTATCTATCTNNNTATCTATCTATCTATCTATCTATCTATCTATCTATCTATCTATCTATCTATCTGTCTATCTATCTATCTATCTATCTATCTTTGTTTATTTATTTGTGCGTCACCCCAGCCATTTATACTGCAAATTGTCTATTAATATTCCTGAATATCTTTGCAGTGTGTAATTTCTTTATCAGTTAATTTTTCTTGTTCATGCTTAATCAAGGGCCTTAACATTCTCCTCCAATAGATTTAGTAATGTCAACTTAATATATAATCGAATCAAAAGCCTCGATGCTCTCTGTCCAAATCATTTAAGACTAAATTACCTATCCTTGATTGCTTATGCTTCTTCCTGCCTTTTGAAGATGTAGAGACATAATTTTATGTTGGAAATTTTTACGATGATTTTATCATCATCATCATCATCATCATCATTATCATTATTATCATTATTATTATTATATTATTATTATTATTATTATTATTATTATTATTATATTATTATTATTATTATTATTATTATTATTATTATTATTATTATTATTATTATTATTATTATTATTATTATTATGCTGCTGCTGCTGCTGTGGTTGTTATTGCTGTTATAGATTGTTATAGATTGTTAGACCACATAAACACTTAAATTTGATATTTAAAATAGAAAGTATTTCCATAATTTACGTTTTCCGCTTCTTGGAGTTGAAAAATTATCCTCTTGGATTATTTTGCATATTGGATCAATGAGTGTTTTTTTTTCTACTACTGCTATTTTCGCGTCTTTGCACTGTTACTGTTAGTTGATTAGCTTCTCAAATCCCAAATGACGGTGTATCCTTCAGGAAGGAGTGCAACTCTTTATAGCCACTCCGAAAACAATTAATAGGCCTTTAAAAGTGCAATGCAATTTTGACTTTTTTTGCAAACTGCTTTAGCAGCCCAGAGACTGTTGCAACAAAATAAACTTAACTGAATCGGTTTTACTTATGCTGACTTGCATGCGTTTTTTCTTGTTTTGCGACTTCCTTCACGAGCATTCTCACCCAGCAATGCTATACTTAGATGGGTAAGAAAAAAAACAAACTCTCCTCTAGCTCAGTGGATTTACTTAATCAATGCACAATATGGATCAATTAATCTATCTGCAATACACGTATTGTCAAAATTGAATTTCTCGATCCAGCGTGACTGGTTATAGGATATGTTTCAGTTTATACTTACTTACTTATAAGGAAATTTTTACATTTTTCATTTTGCCATTAAATTTAGTAATCCATTTATTACATTCAATAACACAACATTGAAGACTGGACCTGGTTTAGGCCGTGATTTTTTTTTTAAAGGAATTCTGGGGAAAAAATACTCGATATTTGCACAATTTGAACTAGAATTGTGAGCTCAAGACTCGGGATATTGGTGGAGCAATGTTTGGCAAAACTGTCGTTAGAAACCAATGGACGTTTCTGACCTGAATTCGATCCGATATCTGCTGCACTGGTTGGCAGGCCCCTGAAAGCTGTGCTTTTTCTTGCAATGGATGCACCTGATACATGCGAACAAAAACAAACAGGCGATTAAACAGCTTTAAGACTCTAAACTTGTCAGTGCCGATAGAGCTTACATTCTTTGTCGACTTGGCTACTTAAGAGCCAAAAGAGGTCTCTTGAACAACAAAAAACTCAACAATAATGAAACTATGTCATCTCAGTCAATCCCAGCCACCTCTGGAAAGATAGAGCAGTTAAGATAAACCTAATATGATACTAGTTTGATTTGTGGGTAAACTTAGGGCCCGTGCTCATAGTTTACACATCTGAAAAGAAGTTTTTAAGGTCATTGATACTGTTTTTGTGGATAGCAGCCGGGAGGCGGGAGCCAATCGGTCTCAAAAGGCGCTCTTCTCACGCCAAACTCACATCTCAGGGGAGAATAACTCTTTTGGCAAGTTGTTGCCGTAAGGCTTTGCAAGTGAAGGATCCATAATTATTTCCTCTTTAATCGTGGGCTTGCGGTGTTATTTTTTCGAGTTTCTCTTCCAGTGGTTGTGTCTTTTGTTGATATTTTGAAATATCAGTATAGTTATCTTTGTTGTGCTGTTTTAATCCATTTTTTTCATCAATCTTCAGTCTGTTTTTTCCTAGATCGGATTTCTCTTTTTCATTAGAACTGCCTATGGCTCTCAGGTTTGGAGATTTCCACATATGTTTTTTGTTCTCGTTTTTGTTGAAAAAATTTAACAATAATTTTTTTTTACCGGTTTCTTTGGTTTTCGTATTAACTTTTGAAAGCAGATAAAACCCGTAATTTTTTTTTCTTTTTCTGTAGATCACGTTTGAAGCAGATTTTGTTGCTTCTATCAATAACCACACCTTCACCTTCATCACAGCACTTTGGCGCTTTGTTTCCCCATACGTCATAATTATAGTTTTCATCAATTTTCATTTAACATTCCGCCCAACTTGCCGAAATCGTTTCTTGGTAATCTGCGATAAGTTATGGCTCATTGTTCGATGTATTTATGTATTGACCTTTTTTTGTCACGCCTTTTGATGCCTTAGTGATAAATGTACCGACTGTAATTCTCAGAGAAAAAAAAGTTTTCATCAGGCTTCGATCTGTGGTTAGCCACCGTGAAATTTGCAAACTCTGACATTCTCCTCAAAGAAACTAAAAAAAAAAACTCATAAGAAAAAGAATATTTAAACAATAATATTGTTGAATCTCTTGGACGCATCACTGACAAACATAAATAATAGATGTTCTTCTGTCATCGCTCAAATGCTTCAAACTCACGTGATAAAGTTTTCGTGTTTAGGACTAGCCTGCTTGTAATAAATCTAGGACTGATTTGGAAATGGTTAAGTCTCTATTTAAATGTCAACTTAAAATCGCTGCCTCTTTTGCATGACTGTAGGCTGTCTCAGCCCTCCACATTTTAGGGCGTTCGAAACACAATGGCTAGCAAATCCAACGTGAGGTCTGCAGAGTTCTTTTTTTTTTTCCAGGTTGAACACGCCACCAACGCCCTGGCATGTAGGCTGTTATGCACAAAAAAAAACCACAAAAAAAAACCTAAGCAAACCTCATAACAATCTTTTTCTTATTTCGCTTATTGTTACAATCATAATCACCAGACATAGTTTTCACAATATTAACACTTACCCCACTATGAGAAAAAGTCTATTTCATCTGATGGGAAGACATTGAAGAGAGTCCACAGATGAGAAGAAATCTAGTGCAACGATGTTGATGCCACTTTAGCTGCGAGTGGATACTAATACTGTGATTTATGGCTGTCAGGAGGAAAATTTCCTTTTGACTTAACTCTGTTGCGGTGACATGTATGGCGACGTAATGGACCGAGATTTAGATCCAGCCATGGAATAAAGATCAATCATGGTCGCTACGATTATCGACATAAATGTAACATAACTATTACATAATCTTATTTTACGTACATTTTATTGACCTATTGCCTTTTTCAGTTTTCAGAGATAGAAGAATTGCCTGATACAAAGTTTGTCTCGTGGATATGAATTTGATTACATCGGTGAAGTGTAAAAAATAACGAAAAGGGAAAGATTTAATAAACGAAAATTAATAATACTGTCAATAATTATTTCAAGATGAGTGAGTCTAAATGTAGAATATATGGCTGTCGAAATAAGCATAAAATTCAATTTGATTGGAGAGGAAGGGAAAGGTTAGTAGAATAATAAACAGTTCGAGGGGGTGGGGGAGAAAGAGAGAGAGAGGGAGAGAGAGAGAGAGAGAGAGAGAGAGAGAGAGAGAGTTGCGGGGGGAGAAGAAAGGGAAGTGGCGAGAGAAATAGTCCCTTTTTCAGTTAAGCAGACAACCATGGCAGCGGCACCGATTTCTGAAATCGTTATGCCCGCGAAATCTTAGCCTAGCTAAAATAATGAATTCACAAAATGTGACAAAAAAATTATAGTCTTACTCTTTTTTCCCCTTTTCCCTGGCGTCAGTCAACCAAGTGTGTACAATCCGTAAATATGACGTCACAGATCAATACTGCCTTTTTTCTGAGTCATATATTGACCTTCCTAATCTCCGGCCTCTTCCAATAAAACCGACGTAATAAAATAAAAAAGACCTACATTTTTTACATTTTATCTTTCCCATCTATCCGGGTAGCTGGTCCCTCGCTAGCGAAGTTAACCCTGAACGAGCAAAGTTTTGAATTTCGCCACAAGCGCCTGGGCTGATTTGGGTCAAAAGTCTGAGATCTCCAAAGCTGTGAGAAAGCTTAGGTTTCAACGCACATAATCAAAACAAACCAGATCTTTTCTCTTCCATGTGCCAGCTAGTGTTCGTTTTTAAGAGAGTATTTCTTCGTTGTCTCTATTCTGGGGTAAAAATTCTTGTAAAACTAAAAACAAAAAATTGTCGTCTCATCTGACAAAAAGCGGACTAAAAGGTCCCTACAGAACTGTAGAGGAATTCGATAGGTATGTGTGCCACCCAAATCCCCCCAAGAAATGAATTTCAGTAAATATCTTCATAACACTGAACTCACTCGTGTACAAAGTTCTCACTCTTTTCTCTGGCCATCGAAATATGTTAAACTTAGTTTATTGGTTTTCTCTACCAGTGCCCGGCTACAAAATATTAAACGAACTCCTTTTGATTTCGCAAAGGTTTGAGTTTTACTGGAGTGACATGCTTTTGGCTGGCTTACTAAACCAACCAATCCCACTAAACTGTGGCCAAATGGCCGATCTCACTTTAGTATTCAATGACCGGTGAGCCGAAAAAGTTTCAAAAACGCTTTTTACCTACTTACACAGCAGTAGGCTGTGCGTCACCACCACTATAGCTTCAGTCTGATTCTCCTGTATGTTTCATTATTAAACTCTAGCGCCTCTACTCTGGTCACCGAGGTGATCTCTTGACGAGACTTACAATCCACTAGAAGTTTCTAGAAGCGAGGATCAGTTAATTATGGTTCTTTTAACTCAATACCACTATGCTCATAGGAGAGTAGGAATTCTATTTTAAAGGCCAGCATCTACTGACTAAGGATGCATCTTCAAATGGTATTGTAATAAAATTAATATCGAATAAATGGGTCTCGACACTAAAGTACAATTTACTACATCTTATAATTGAAGGACTAAGCGTTACACATTATCCAAGTTTTAGATTTAGTGATTTAGTTGTAGCATGAGCGGGCATGAGTAGCGCACATTAAAGCAGCGAAGATGGCGTCATCGCGCCCTGTAGTCAGTCTGGCTCGAACCAATCGATAAACGCATCCATCCAGTCATCCAGCGGGATTTTTTGTTTGTTTGATCAATAGAAAACACGGACGTGTTTGGTGTGCAATTATTCTATGTTTTACGGTGAAAAGGAGAAAACCGAGATAAGATAATCCTTGGGGTGCAATGTTTTCACAGCATAGGAATGATAAAGGTAGATGAGAGAAAACAGAGGACATTTCATACGAAATATGATTATTGTATTTATGTAGAGAAGAGACACAAATTAGATAAGGGTGAATGGACATGTGGAAGGGAGAAAGTGGGAGAGCAAGTAAAAGAAGAGAGAGAGAGAAAGAGAGAGAGAGAGAGAGAGAGAGAGAGAGAGAGAGAGAGAGAGAGAGAGAGAGAGAATATAGGCAACACAGAAGTCATGATTTCCTTGCTAAAATTTAGCATTTTTCTAATTTTTTTTTTCAGTCCCTTGGTATTCATTATTTGAATATCATTGCCTATTATAGAGGCTTAGATCGATTTAGCCTACATATGATTGAACATATGGATAAAGCTATCTGTATAACAGTCAAAGATCAACCGAGGATTTATGTCTCCAGGCAGCTATTTATTGTTGAGGAATCCCTTTTAAACTTCCACGTATATGACTTCATTATTTTCACAATCAGGCCGACAGGATAACACGGAAACTACTTTATTCCGAAAGGACCCCGCAGCCTGGAGATAAAAAAAAGAAAATTAAAATCTATTTTGTTCGTGGGCGTTACTGAAAAAAAAATCTTACTTTGAGCATGTAGGATACAAAAACAAAATAGACAATGAATCGGGAGATTACGCCATGATTAAAATGGATAATCATTGATAACATGCCAAAGAACCAACTGTCCAAACTATTATAAATCAAAAGTTATCTTTGTCCATGAAGATGTAAGATTTTCGTGTCCATGTAAAACACACGACAACGACACTAACTACATTTTGTGAATATTAGCAGCATCGCCTCATTGTTTCATATTCTACTACAACAATAATGACAACACTAACTGATGATCCCACAATAATAGCAGTATATACATTAACGACAACATTCGTTATTCAAAAGCACTGTCAACATAAAACCTTCTTTTTTATATTGAAAAAAAATATCAGTCTGGTTGTATATAAGACGTACTTTTGGCTGTTCAGGCTACATTTAGATTGTTCCGAATAAAATTCTGGGTTTTTTTTTAAATCTTGGAAACGGGCCCAGACATGACAATGTTATTATAGGGAACAATATTATATAACAAGGGCTTTTCGTTTATGATGGAATAATATCGCAGGGTTTGATGGCATGTAATAAATAAATTGGGTTCCCTGGGATTTACGGCTAGGATTCAGTGAGGAGAAAAAAAACAGAAAAGAGAAAAAAGCAAGCGCGCATGAAACACTAAAGATCACGCCCTTTTAATTGTATAGAATTTATTTCCTTTTCCTGTTTATCATGATATCGATCTATTTCGTTTGCCATGGATAATTTTAAAAACAATAGCAAAATAAATAAAAATAAAGAATGATGTTTGGCCGCGTGTCTCTGGCATCGTTTCTGTTTCATTTCTTTTGAAAGTTCATTGTTCCAATGTTTTTTCCCATATATATAATATATGTGTAATTTTTTGTTGTTGTTTTTTTTTTTTGTTTTTTTTTTGTTGAGCTATCTATATTTTCCACTGTTGCACAGCGCCTAGTAAATGGCAAAGCTGTCTCTGACATTTACACCGTTTATCGTCATTATTGGAAAACCACTCTATGTATCGTCGCCTAAGTTAATTCTTAGCAATCGTTGCTATTTATGTTTAATATGGTAAGCGGATTTTTGGTTCCATAAAAGCGTTTAAGTAATTCAAAGGAGCTAGTATATAATTGAGATACTAAGCTTTGAATTTTTGGACCCCTTTCTTACTCAAGCGACAATTGACTCACGGTCCACATCGGACTGGGAAGCTCAGTGCCAAGGGACTGGAACTGGAAACAAGGTGTTGCGCTATTTTCAGCGCCTATACCCTCGGCCTGCCCCTAAAAAAAACACGAAAAAAAAAAAAGGAAAAAAAAAACACGCACACATACACTCGCCATTATAAATTGAGATTATAATATTAGAGAGTAGATTTTAAGGGAAGACGACGCTTTTGATTTTACTCATTGTCCTTAAAAAATACGCCTGCTTACAAAAACTTTTTAAAAAGACAATAAGCGATTTAAAATTAAATAAAACGAGATGAGCAACATTATTTATGCACAAAAAAAAGTGTGCCTTTTTATTCTCATTCCAGTGCGTTTTTTGAACGCGTGTAAAATGCATGCCGAATCTTCTTTGCACACTATTGATTTTGGAACAAAGTATACCTCCTTCGGTTTTTTTTTTCCAAGAGAGAAAATAAACTATATTAAGAGTGTTAATTAAGTTTGGGTGTTTAAATCCTTTCCCATTTTCCGCTGATATCAAGCCTGATGGCTATAAATATTGTAGGTTGGGTGTTGAAGGTGGTATTTGATTTCGAGATACAAGGTTCGTTCTAATTGACGTGCTGTCCCATAGTCCTCCGGTCACAACCCTCACTTTAAAGGTAAGTAAATAAACGGAGGATGTTTCAATATTTTGAAGAAAGAGAAAAACATTGCGGTAGGTCTATGTCTTGATTGTGATATCATCTGATCGCTACTTCTCTCGCTAACGGACAAAAATAGAACCAAGCCAGAATCTAAAATTTAATTTAGCGTTAAATTTTAATGCCATGTGGCTAGAAAATTGCCACGGAAAATACGATCGAAAATTGCAGTTGGAAGTGTTATAATTGCCTTCGGGCGTACATTAAAAATTGAAAGTAAAGTTGCATCTTTTGCCTGCCTCTTCTTTGTGAAATTTTGAAGGTGTGAGCAAGCTACATGTCTGTAGTACTTTATCAAAACATTGTCAAATGTTCGGGTTAGTGATAGACAGATGAATAGATAGAAAGATAGATAGATAGATAGACAGACAGATAAAAAGATAGAAAGATAGATAGATAGATAGATAGATAGATAGATAGATAGATAGATAGATAGATAG
>BLXT01006392.1:1019956-1038359 GCA_019648995.1 Plakobranchus ocellatus | reverse complement strand
AACCCTTCAACTCTATCTACCCCCTCCTCGCACCTAGCCTCCTCTACCCCCTTATTATCATTTTCTCTCAACATGGGTTTTATCTTTTCAGAACAATATCAAACATTGATTTTTCAAAATAATCCACTCAATTGGAGTTGGTACTTTACATTAACTTAAAATCAAGCATAAATTTCTGGCGCCTTCTGCTTGGTAAAAAGGGAGAGGCAGTCAATAAAGTAGGGGAATTTGAAAATTTTAGCATGTAAAGAGAAAAGATCAGAATATGGTACACTCTTACAACTTCTCATCAAAGGAAAGGGTTTGTGCTTGTGCTTTAGGTCTGGCACTTAGAGAAGAAGAAGTAAGCGAGGGCATTAGGAACAAGCTATGTATTGGAAAAGTATATTATGCAAAATTGAAATTAAGGAATATTATTAAGTTTGTGTGCAAAAAATTATTTTGAGATTTACTTTCATTTGTGGAGGTGGTGGGTTTTGCTTTTCATTTTTATGTTACTGCTCCTCATTAGGTCCAGGACCTCTTCATTGCACCACAAAATGACTTGGGTCACGAATTTGACTTTGGCTATGTGACACACAAGAATCAGAAAGGCCTCTTTAAAATTGACTTAGAGGATATGGAGTACACTAAGGCTGTAGACTTCAGCAACTATGGCTGCATACCCACACATGTTGCATTTGTGCCCATTGGTGAGTTTTCCTATATATTGGACCCAATATTCAATTTTTTTTTGGTAATTAAAAGCAGGTTCACATTATGATTGATAAGGGGAGAATGTTTTCAGAGCTAAACCATGCTTGATAATTATGATGAACTTAGGAATTTTTCTTTGAATACTGTTTTGTGAAATCTTGAGTATATAACTTTCACAGTCAAAATCTAAAGCTATTATTATTTGCATTGCTAGGCAACAATTTAATGTACTTTGTCATTCAATCTCAATCAGGTAGACATCTTTAAACTGGAATTTTCAAGTATACTATAACTCATAATTGTCTTAACGTGACATATATATGTCAAATTTAGACAATTATGAGTTATAGTGTACTTGAAAATTCTATTTTAAAGACTTCTAACTGATTGTTATTGACAGATGAAGTATTATTCTGTAGATGCAATTTTGCTCAAATTAGCAGTATCACCTATAGCTTAACTTAATATTATGAAAAAAGATGGAATTAATTATAGATAGGTAGAATATTATATCTTTAATGTATGCACATATCTTAAGATACGCAGTGTAAAATTGTTTACAAGATGTGCCCAATACAGAATTTATGCATACTATTGTTTTGCCAAAAAAGTGGGTAAGAGCAAAAACTGCCATACTCTTACCCTTGATATACCCCATATTTTGCTTCCAACTTGAGTTTTCTTCTGGATATCTTTAAAAGGTGCTTACAATTTCACATCCCCTCTCTTTGCCTTTTATCAGGAGGTCATGTAATTGTGCAATGTGTGTCTGCTGCTGACCAGCACAGTCTCCAGCTGACCCTGGATTATCTGACAGACACAGTGATCTCCACTACATCACTGACTGGTAAGCCGATGACCTCACCGGACTCACGACATCTTATCACTGCGGATCAGTTTAGTGGCCGTGTTACTGTGGCTTCCATCTCAGAGGAAGGTATAAAACAATTTAAAGTTTCATTTTTAACATAATAGTTTTGTTATTCTAATAATATCAGATCATTAATATTATGATGAATTTATGCCTCAATGGAGTTATTTCAAAACAGTCGATTTTTATGATGCATGTTAATGTATTTTTATCTTCCCAAGAGTCTGGATTAAACACCAGTATTAACGTCACCCACCTTTTTTGTATTAAACTTATTGGGATTTTGTTTCAATGTAGTAGATATTGATGCTTGCATAAGCAATGCCTATTCTAAAATTTTATTATTTTATGTCGATCTTGCAGTATGACTGTTTTGATAAAATCAATCTCATTAACAAGAATGGGTTACTGAGAGTTAGGAAGACTTATCAGTGACACTTCATGTTAATCTGGCACTTATTTGATATTTCCTATTGAATCCTGCCTGTTGCTTTGCTATTTTTGACTCAAATAAACTACATGGTCATCATCATCATCTTTAACATCTGCAGTTGCCAGACAATGTTTTCTATATTTTCCCTCAAAACGTCATTAATTCACGCACTGAACTTTACTGCGTTGATGATTTCACTGTTCACTGCTTCTCTATGCTGTTTGACTTTTGCTGATCATTTCAACACATTTAATATGTTTCATTTACTATTACATTTCACTTTTATTGTTTCCAGGTAATATGGAAACCACATATGAAGTGACAGTCAGTGCAAGTATCAGTGATGTTGCCTTTATGCCAGCTGCCTCTCACCATGGTTATGACCTTATCTTGACCTCAGCAGATGATGATGACGTCATTGTTATGAACCTGATCACTGGGAAAGTGGAAAAGATCCCAGGTAACAGCACAGTTATCTTTTATAGGGGAAAATAAAAGGAAAACCTATGCTTGATTTAAATTTTTAAATTTTTTTGCAGGAGGTGGAGATGGCAGATGGGGTGAGGGAGATGACAGATAAGAAGGGAAGAAACAGAATGATTATGATTTTTAAATGACTGGACAAATTTACTACTTAAAGATTTGAGAGAGATAGAGACAAGCGAGAGAGGGAGATAGGGGGAAAGAGAGAGAGAGAGAGAGAGAGAGAGAGAGAGAGAGAGGGAGAAATAGAAAGCAAGAAAGAAAGAGAGAGAGAGAGAGAGAGAGAGAGAGGATGAGAAATAGCCAGGAAATATTTCCTCCAATACTCGCACTAACAGCCAAATTGTAGCTCTTTAGTTGGCATCTATTATCATAGCTCTGTAAAGACATGCACTCTTTGCATACACTCTGAATGCAACAAATTAAAACTTTTATGACTCTGGGTATGTGTTTCAGGCTCCATGTACCTAGGCTCATCCCAGTCTTGGCATCCCTCAGCAGTGATTCGCCATATTGCAGCATCTGATACACTCAGCAGCTACCTGATGACACCATCCATGACAAGTTTGGATATCCTGGACATCAATTTCCGCCAGGTGGCGTGCGAGTTTCCAGACTCTCAAAGCAAAGTGATACTTCACATCCCAAGTTCACAGACAAGTTAAATAAACTTATTGCCTATAAGGCTTCTTAGTGCCAGCAAGAGAAAGCAGGCCTCATATTTTAAGGCCGGGAAAATCTGTGCAAATTTTTAGCTTATTTCTCATGAGATAGGACATGAAGAGATGTTGATACCATCCTAAAAAGAATTAATGTATATGGGACATAAATGGTGGTTACAATGAAAGAGTATGGTGGAGTTGTGCCATGCAAAATATTAAAAAGGGTGGAATGTTCATCAAACATATAGGTAAAACATATGGCATTGATCTTCATCTTCTTTTCTTTCAGACTCTCTTGATATAAATATGTCACCATTTTTTTCCCCAGCAAGTAATTTGATATGATATCTGTTGAAATTGTAACATTTCCACCATCATTTTAACATGCACTTCTTGTAATTTCAACAACTGATTTGGATCATGTGGAGAACATTTTCCTCTCCTTCTTTATGTACAGCACTTTAATGTTTGCATAAATTTCCTACTTGTAATTGTTCATCGCTTTGCAAGGGAAGACATAGGGATGTTATGTGTGTAGAGGGCAAACATGCATACAAGTTCAACGCAAGTTTGTAAATCACATGCTTAATTTACTACTCTTATCTAGGATTGTTTCGTTGATTGAATAAAATTGAGTGGGCGAAAAATTGGGGTTGGTGCATGAACTTATTTTGTTTGCTCCTCTCCATCACAAATTATTATAATGTAGATTGTTTGATGCTTTTATTTCCCTTTTTTTTATATCACTGCAGTTGAAAAAGTTGTCCTATCATTGGCTAAAAAATCATTTGATGTGTTCTGGTACTTGAGCTTCATATTTCACTTACTCAAGAACATGATAGTGGGATTGATTTGCACTTTCTTTTTTTTTTTCCATTGTAAATTCTTGAATTATTGATAGTTTTGTTTTGTACCATGGCTCAAAAATGATGCCATTATAATAAGCAGCTCAGGTTCTTGGGACCAATATAAAACAAAGAAAATATGGATATAGATCATATTTTGTAGCAGAAAAACTGTAGAAGGATAAAGAAAATTTACTTGCAAACTGAAGATCAGTATTAGTAAAAAAAAAAGAATCTGATATGCATATGAATGAGAAACAAAGCACACAGCACTGCTGTCATTAATTGCTATTGACTTTGCTAAATGCTGGATTTTTTTTTTTTTTTTTTGCAGTATGCCAGTTGGGAAATGAATGTACTGATTGAATGAGCGTTCAGCTATCAATATCATGGCAAGGGCAGATGTTTGATATGATTCATAATGTCATTATTCATAATTATCTCTCGCCTTTCTTTTTTTTCCTTTTTCTCTTTTTGTCCTTTCCTTCTCTCCCATTCTCTCTTCTTTGTAAATGACTTTTCTTGGGTAAATTTGAAACTGGGTTTGAATTTTGCATTTGTGTGAGTTGGTAATGTTTGATGCTTTCTGAAGAATTAGAGTCAAACATAGTCAAGGAGGATAGTTTAAGATATGTGCTTTGATTTGCTATGATCATGTGATTACTTTAGTGGTACACATTTTGTTATAGCTATATAGTGTTGTTTGTGAAATTTTGTAAAATACAATAAGCATATCTGAGATCCCAGACATGTATCACAATTAATGATTGTACTTTGGGATCTAAATGATTTGCTGAGAAGCTTGTAGTTTTATTACAAGAATAAAGTTGCCACACTTGACTTAACCTGTGACTTGGTACATCTGTGAATAATGATAGCAGTATTAATCTAACTAGCTTTTCTGAAATTATATGTTTGCCTAAATAAGAAGTGGTTTCTGATTCCACAATATTTGGAAGACGGTAAACTTTAAAAAATGAAGCAAAATGTTTTGTATAGCATTGTATGTAAGTAAAAAGCTTGATATTTCTTGTCAAAAAGCTCTACATTGAATTATGTTCATCTCTATCATGGTTTTCCTTATGAGACTTTAGAATGTTTCATTATTATCATAAACCTTTAGTTTCAAAGGCTTGGATACAAGGCAAATATTTATTCCAAATTAGTCCTTTTAACAGAGTTGCTTTAGTTTGTCATTGTCGCCCTGTGCTAGCTTCTCCAATGGAAAATTTGAATATTCTGTTTTTCAAAGTTACTGCGTGCTTCAAAGCACCATGTTCTGCTTGTAATGTATAAACGATGTGCCTTTGGTTGGCCACATTTTGCTGTATGGCTTTCTCAATGGTTTTGTTTTGAATTTTTAAAATAACAATTTTGTAAGGCAGTGAAGAATATTATGGGAAAGAATCTAGGAGTTCTATTCTACAGTAAAATGCAAAGTTAATCTGCTTACAGGGACAATGGTTTGCCTTTGTATCTGTTGAGTGAGGTGATGAAACAGAAAGCATAATGCTTGATAGTGTCCTAGATGAAAGGTGGAGTTGTTGCTTCCTCATTGTGGATTTTTTTTTGTCAACAATTGAAATGATTGCACATGAATAAGATAGTTTTTTTTTTCACGCAAATAATAAAGTATGTGAAAGATTGTAACCATCATAAAATATATGTAGTAGAGTAGAGGCTGAGAAATGATATATATGAGATTGTTTCCATTACATTTTTTGTGCTGTGTTGAATGATTTGGGGATGCAGTAATCATTGAACTCTATAAATTTTCCTGTGGTCGCCAACACCATCCTGTCCAATGTTATGTTTGTTTGTTTTTTTCCTGCTTGTATCATTACGCTTTCAGTAAATATTTTTGCGTTACTGAACAAATTTTACACTTGTGGATGCATTGCATTTTTTTCTTGCTTGTGATAAACTTTGTATATGTGTTGAAGAATTTTACCTGCAGGCCTATTAGACTTTGTACAGATGTTTGAATTAAGCTTTGTGATGTATTCTCTTGTTTGTATTTTTAAAAAATCTTTGACCTTTTCTAAAGATAATGTCTGTGTTTACTTTGAAAGAAACAATAGCAGATAAAGACTTGATACAGCATTCTTTGGACAATTGTTTTGTAAGGTTAGTCAATATACTTTCGCAGCTTATAGCAATATAGAGTTATAAATTCAATGTCGATGGCTTCTTACCGTAAACATCTTAATTTTTGGGCATCAATATTTATGAAGAGCATGTTGCAAAACTTACAATAATTATAGTTGCACAAGCTTGACTAATTAAAATGGAGGACATCCACATCCAACCTTTGAAAGCAAAAATTTCTTAAGTGCCAAAATATACAAATTGGACTTATTGATATGGCAGAATGCTGCTTAATGTGACCTTTCAAATGAACTTGGTCTCATCTCATACTCAAACCAGTAAAGTATTAGCACAATCAATGTATCAGAGCTAACACCATAGCAAAAAGAAATATCCCAAAATTTTCAATCGAGATTTTATCAAAACTACAGCCATTGCCCATTGAACTTAAGACATTTTTGCTTTCAAGGGTCGATATCAGGTTTCATCTCATTAGAACCCTTTTCTTCAGTTAAACAAATAGATCTTATTGATCCACAAGTTTATTCTTATTAAACTGTTCTTATCAAGATATTAGTTCATTTCTTATATCAGACATCAGTTTTAATTCGGTATTATTGCTTGAGTGATATCAAAACTGAGACCAATCATTTTCCCCAATCACTAATTTGCATTTATGTCGTATAAAATATATAAAAGACATGAGAGTTGCAGGTTTTATTCCAATGTGTATTATTTTATTCTCATTATCAACAAAAATATTTTCATTTATTTTATAAAACAAAAACATGCAAATGGCATGACAATGCTTATCTTAAAAAGGTGATGTTTTTGCACTATGAATGTTGTAAAAAAAAAAAACGTGTCTGCTTTGCTGCATGTATTCCACATCATAACTCTTTACTGCATCTTAGATTGAAAGCGAAGCAAATGTGAGCCTGAATACCAGTAGAGGCAAGCAAAGTTGAAATCTATGAAATCATTATGTATCATCAATTTATGTGGCTTGAAAAAAAAAGAGACACCTGCACAAATGTACGGAACTTCATTCATCATAGTACCTTTGTTGTATAAATAGGGGGGAAAAAAGTTTTTTTTTTTTTTTTAATTGAGAGGTTGATTAATGTTTCCTTATTTTTTTCCTGTAGGTCTTTGGAACCATAATTTTGTTCTTTGGTGTAAGTTGGTTTTTTTTATCATTCCCAGATCACTAAAGTGTAATCTGTTTCAAGATCTTGTTCATTTGGAATCTAAGGCTACTCAACGTTGTAGTTTTGTATACTATGTGCAACTTGCCTGATCTCACTGTTCACAATTCCCAACTTTGTAAAACTACATATTTGTCTTTAATACATACAACAGGGAAGAATTTTGCTGATGCAGCATGTAGATGTGAGCAGCCATCTCAAAACAGTTGTCCATTACCATCACCAAAGGGAAGAACATTGTTGAAATGGGAATTGCATGTTGAAATTTATAACCTAATTAACCCTTCCCCATTTATAAATACTATGTAGGAGATTTTGTTGAATTTCATGTTTGTATACTCAATTGTTTCTGCAACTTTTTTTTTAGGAAGCTTCATGTATTTTGACATGCTTTAAAAAGAAAAAGAAGTTTCAAGTGAAACAAAATATCCCCAAAAAAAGCCAAAAACTAATTATAAACAGTGTCAAAACATTTGCTTACCTTTATTTATGTGGGACACCGATTACGTATGTTACATCATTTAATTGTTCTGTTACATTTTGTAAGGTTTCATGGAATATGCTCTCTGTCGAAAGTGAATCTTCATATTTGCATATATATTTCTTTCACAACTTTATATGAATCTGTCATCCAGTATTTCTAGCCTGGCCCTACACATTTCTCTAACTCAAAAGCATATGGTATTATTGAACCAAAGCTACTATAGTTTTACATAATTATTATAACTTGTGAGGGTTACTCTGCCTCAGCTGAAACTGAAGTTATCTTCCTATATTTTGCAACTTTTTGATATTGAGTCTCATAAACATAGCATTAGCGAAGATGTAAAGAAAATAGTTTGGAAATTATTTCTTCCAAAAAAAAAAACCCAGAATATTTCAGAAAATAAGACAGGAAAGAAAAAAGAATTAAATTAAATAGTTCATAAATTACAGATGAAGCAAAAGAAACCAAAAGAAAAGTGAAAAATAAACTTTCAGGTACAATGGCAAATGACAGATAGCTATAGAGAAAGGAAGTGAGGAGAGCTACGTTTTGTGATGAACAAAATGAACAAAAGTCAGCAATGTCGATTGAATTAATAAAATGAAAGCTTCGCTAACTTGAACCATTTAAATATTTTGTACTCTTCTTGTTTCAAACCTTCAGGTTAAAACCATTGATATTGTAATATCCTGTTTCTAAGTACAATTCATCATTGCCAGAAAGAATGTTTTTTTGCTAATGAATAGCTTTTATTGTTTCCTCTCTTCACTCAATTTCTCTCAAACTCCATCAACCAAAAGTTGACAGTTCTTGCCACTTACACCGGAGAAAGCATTTGATTAAAGTCCATCTGCTGCATCAGTCTTTTTGCACAAAACATGTAGAAGAAATCATTTTGCAGTAGACTTAAAGTGGGAATTAATCAATTTCTGTGAAGTAAATGAAACTAAATTGGCTCTTCATTGACTAAAGTCATGGAAAAAAGTTTTTAAAAGAGCAAACTGGCTTAATGCTAGGGTGGAGCTTTTTTCATGCGAGCAGATGGGTTTGGGCACAACATACATTAAAGTATGCTCAAGTATGTCAAAGCTACATCTAGCAATGCAATCTTTTCACTTTTTTTTTTTAAATCAAAGCTTTACCCAAAACCTTTTCAAATGCTTATTTCTGCTAATCTACATTATATTCCTCCATCTATCTCAGTGATTTTTTTCTTTGAATTAAAAGGAAAGCGATATGTGTTGATAAATTACATGGGCAAGCTGTAAAACACCACTTTGAGTAGCAAATGTGCTCCAACAATCAGAATAGATAACTTGAATAGATCACAAATTATTTGAAAATTGAGTATTGTCTATTACGATGTGTATACAAGCAGATGCAATTTTTTCTTAATTGTCATTTGTTTAAGCAACTATCATTTCATAATTCTATTTTTTAGTTTGAAAACCTTAAAAACAATCTTTATACTGCACATCATTATAATATTAAACAAAAATAAATTCATTTGTAACAGAATAGGAGAACTAAATGTGTGCTTATCTATAAAATCATACTTGTTTATTTTTAAAACATTTTCTTCTGTTTTACAGTGTTCAATAAAATATTACTAATGACTAAGTGTGATGTACTTGGTTAAGCTTTTTGGCTTGATTTAACCCTTTCTTTTGATCTGCCTAGTGTTGTGAAATTCTTGATGTTAGTGTCTAATAAAATAACAAAGTCGGCGACCAAAAAAATTTGTTTTTTTCTATATACCAATGTGTTTGTTGGTTGTATGTATTTTACTGCTTATCAACTTGATCTCGTAGCTAAGTTTGCAGCACCGTTTTGTTTTATTTCAATCACATTGTTAGCATTTTAGCAAAACATGTATTCACTTTTTTAGAGAGTGGCTTGAAAAAAAAAAGTATTCTCTCTTGTGGCACTTTCTATTTTCTCGATTATATACATAATATATAGATTTGTTTTTTAATTCAAAAGAATACTTTAGATGCAGCTCCATGAAAAAAAAAAGCAGGCTTAGGTCCACATTTCTCTAAAGGTGCTCTAGGATGATAAAAATTGAAAAGTACAAAACTGTAGGAGCACATCCTATATCTTACTTTTAGCAAAACCATGTCAAAATAGTGTTGCCAAATTGGAAAGGGATATGAAACAGGCTTTTAAAGATAAAAAAAATAACTTCATTGTCTTGTTTTGACAATCTCTCTAGGAGGTGAACATTTTTCAAGCAGTCATTATTTCTTGCTGCTGCTTAAAACAATGATTGAAACAAATATGTTTCTAAATGAACAAGAACAACATACAGATAGCAATACCCAAAACAATTTAATCTTAAGAACTTTATTTTTACTTGATGCCCTAAATATAATGATTATAAGCTTTGGCTCATTCCTGTGGAGGAAAAATTTCTCTTGATTATGTAAAGGATTACTTTTTACCAGAAACTAATGAACTCATAATTTTATTCACTTTAAAACCTTAAACCAAAAAAAGAGAAATGGAAACTTATTATGATAAACATAGCTTCATTTTTACTCTCCATGATAGACAGACTTCATAAGAACATCCTCCAGAGTAAAAATGAAATAAAAAAAAAGAATTCAAAAAATGCTTTAAAATTTTTGGGTAAAAAAATCGCCAAATGTATTCTTTTGAAAATCCCCAGAACATCTCTTCTATCCATGAAAACTTTCCAAAACATACTGTTTGAGAATAACTTTACTCATGTGCTCAATGAAAATTGTCAATTGAAATGTTTTTTTTCATTCACTTCCATTAACCAAGAAGTATAAATGCCATTTCTTCTTGCTTTTCTTTCCAACAATGCTAAATGCTGGTTTTCAGGTTTTTTTTCCTGTAGCTCAAAACGACCTAAATCATTGATTTGCAAATATGAAACTTGTTAAACAAAGTTATTTATAACAACCTATACAAGAAAAATTTCTTAATTATTTCCGGGACCAAAACATTGAATAGTAAAAGTGGCTGATCATTATAGGAGGATTTTTGTATAAGACATTAAGAGTTGTCACAACTGTAACTATAATGTTTTCTTGCTTGCAGCAAAAGTGGGGAAAAAAAATTTCCTTACTGCAATCCTAGAAATGAAAAAAGTTTAAGGACCTTAAAGATACTCTGGTGGTTAAAGAAGTTAAACAATTATAGTAGAAGAACACAACCACCAACTTGAACCTATTGAAGCAAAGTTATTTCTTGGTATAATTGTCATTTTAAATTCATATTTACAAAAAAAAATCTGAAGGTCAAGTGTATTAACATCTACACCTCATTATTTGACTATGTCTTGATAAGTCGATTGAGGTATTTAGATTGTCTGTTTGATCCATATCATTTACCCACAATCTTAACTAAATCTTTATAGCAGATAAAGAGACATAGGATTTTACTTAGAGATTGGAATATGTCAATCCCAGGTGACTGAAGTAACACTATATTTTAAATGAACATACATTTCTAAGATCATCAGCAAAAGGTTAAGGTTACTCTTTATTTGGGTTTAACTGGGTTTTTTCGTTTTTTTTATTTTAAAGAAGTGGGTGGTTAAAAAAAGCCTTCCATTAAATTTATCTTTCTTTAAGTCACGTAAACCTCTTTTATGAATCATTCATAACATTACTTTCCAAGGTGGTAATGTGATTGATAAATGAGATTTGCATAAAAAAATATAAAAAAAATTTAAAAAAAAAAAAAAAAATTCCTTACTTGCAATCGTATAATTAAAGTTACATTAAGAAGAAAAAAGTATTTTTTGTTTACCAATATAATCCCAGCCTTTATATAGTCTATATAATATGAATAGAGCTGTTAGCATAATGATGCCTAGACCATTAATATCACTTGGCACTTTTTTATGTAAATAATTCATTGAGCTACAAAACAAATTTAAAGAACAGCCAAGTTAATAAAATGTATGTGCTTTCTAAAAAAAATGTATTTTAAAAAATCAGAAACAAATTAGAACAAGAAAAAAGTCAGGTTATAGTTTAAAATGTAATTTGTAAAAGCAATTCCTTTCACAGGTCTGATATGTGTTTTTTCTTCCTCTTTTACGCAAAGCACAGTTTAATAGTTAAAGTTGAAAGTGGAAAAAATTGTAATAGTATAGAAAGAAAAGGAACAATTGATAAACTTTTTTTAGGCTTCAATAAACATTTCTTTTACAAATAGTGCAATCTAATGTTTATGAATTGAGAAAAGAAAATGTAAAAAAGGTGTCATGACACTAAAACTTTTGGTCTCCCAGTGGTTTAGCAACTCATCTTTTTTCAGAGACCTTCCATTGCAAATGCCCTAGGTGTTTTTGGATCACTTGTAATGAGTCAGATGTCAAAAATAATGGTTGAGAGAAGGAATAATTATTAACTTTTCATCAAATTCCACAGAAAAGTATGGATTAGTCAACTTAATCCATTCAGCCCCACAACGCCCACTAACGCACACATTGGGCTATAGACTGGGGCTGAATGGGTTAATACAATTTTATAAAAAAAAAGCAATTTTACATATAAGCAAAACTGCATATATAAACACAATTAAGACACAGTCAATTTATGCATATATAAAAAAAAAGCCAATTTGTGAAAATTTATAGCTAAACATTCTTTCCAATTAAAAAAAAATTACAAGATAGTTTTAGAAAAAAAATATTTTCACTTTACTGCTTCGGCTCTAGGTCTGTATAAATGTATATATCAATCTTTGATTTGATAAGGTTTGATGCTCATGAAGCCAGTTTAAAGCTAATATACAATTGTCAATTTATGCATGAACAGTTATTACACTTTCCCAATTTTCACCAAAAAAAGGATGGAATGTATTAGAAGTATTGACACCAGTCTAATGAGTTGGATGTTACACAAAACACTTTAGAAAAAAAATGAATTCTAAGATTTTTTTAACACACTTTTTTTTACATTTAAAATGCCACATCTTCATTAAGAATTGAAATAGGTCTATCTAGAACTTAGCACTGTAAAGCTAAAAGAAAGTCGTTTCAGATTGTTGCTTGGTTTTAAATATTCACATTGTAACCTCCAAATTATTTGAATTTGTCTTGAGGCACATATATATCAATGGGAGGCATATAAAACCTCTGAAGCGCCTTCTTTTTCTATAGGTTTGATATGCCTGCCACTGATGTAAGACTAATCCAATACCATACAGTTTTGATTAAATGAAGGGGACATATTTTTCTTTCATTTAGTGCTGAAAAACATTCTTACCTTTTCATCCAATAACATTTTTCTCTGAATCTTGAATTTAATTGATGTATAAGATATCTATATTCAATGCAACTTCTGTTTCGGGTTTTTACTTTCAAAAGTGTGTATTCCTAGCACAGAAAAAAAGTGGTACTATTACAGGAATACACTTGACTGAATTCAAATTTCCAGTGTTTATGTACCTATGTAAGATAACAAAAAATAAAAAAAAACTCAACAACAGCAAAAACAAAAATAAAAATTTATCCCCACGCCCAACCCTTACATAATCAGTTCTTGCCTCAATATCCTCATAGGAGGAAAGGCTAGGGCAGCAGGAGTTCCTGACAGTGGGATTGCTGCTGGTATCTAGGAATCACAAGACAGATACTTAAAATAAAAGTATATAATAAAAGCACAATATTACAGAGCAAAAAAAAGCACTGCATACCAAATATATTTTAAAAATTAGCACTTATATGTCTAATTAAGCGTATTATAGTAAATACAGACAGGTTAAAAAAAAAAGAAAAAATTAAGATTATAAATTTTAATGTTTAGGATCACAATTTGGTTTTCTCCCCCTTATTCATATTAGGTTAAAAAAAAAAAAGGGAAAAAAACGAATCGTGATCTTTAAGAAATGTCAGAAATTTGATTTATCAAGATTTGTATTGGGTGAAATTTGCTCAACTGCTTATTCTCTGCACAGGTATCTTTCAAAGAGCAGTTTGGGCGCAAGCAGAACTTTTCATCAAAATGTCTTGAGACTATCATGAAGAATATGGCCTATGATATTGCAAGGGATGCTTTTTGAGAAAAAACACATTTTATTTTTGCATAGTAATAAATTGGTGCTTTAAAAGTTATGTTATTCAGGATGTGATATCATAAGTCACCTAGGATGAAGTTAATATTCTTTTCCCTATATATATATATATATATATATATATATATATATGCTTGCTCTCAAAGGTTATCTGGCTGCATCATGTTTGGATCTCAATGGAGTAAAGATGTGTCAGTGGTTTACAACTATCAAATTTGAGATGCCACTGAACGAATAGGTTTCAAGACAAAGCAATATAGACCTTCCTCCATCATCAAAATTCAGGGTTATCACTTTCCACAAATATTTTGTCTTTTTTAAATGGTCATTTGATTGAAATATCACATGTATGATTGTTTTAAATAAAAAAAAATCACATGAATGATTGTTTTAAAAAACCGTGCCTTAGATATTATACTCAGTATTAGTTATTACTAACCAAAAGGATTGATTTTTCAGCAAAATACATGATGCATTCAGAGACCATAAAAAATTTGCAAAAAATTTTACTTAGGTGTTGTTGAAAAATTGATGATAGTAATAAACGGATGTTGTTTGAAAAAAAGATGAAGTATGTTCATGCAGCTTATGCTGCTGTGAATAAAGTGAGAAAAATCAAGATACTTTTAAGCCAAAAGAAATAAAAATCTAAACAACTGTGTATGTGCCAAAAAGAAAAGTTTGAGCAACACAAATATATTGAAAGAATTTATCACAGTGGCAAGGCACTCATTTTCTTCATCTTTCTGATGCTAAAAATAAAAAAAAAGATCAAAGAAAGTAAAAACTTTAATTCACATAAAAATAAATTCTTAATAAAAATTCTTGAATGTACCTCTGTTAGCGAAATTGCAATTGTTGGTTTAAAAACATAAGGAAAAAAATGTATATATTAGTCATTGTATATAACATGTAAAAAGGAATTTGCAAATATCAGATCTGGAGTTATGAGTTTGAATTATATGAATGTAACATGGTCTAAAAATATATTTTAATTGGCGTGGAAGTGACAAAAATGGCAACAAAACAATAAACAGCTGTAAAGAGGCAAAATTATGAAGATACTGATTTTTTTAAAAAATCTGGATAAAATATTTTTTTTGATTTTTATAAACCTATCAGTCTGATTATTTTAAAAACGTCAAAGAAAAATAAGAAGTCTTTGGCAATTGAAGCTGACGAAATTTTCAATTTGAGAGTGAAAATGTGGATTCTCCTGGCCCTACAATTGTACATAATCAACAAAATTGAGAACCACTTAAAAGTAATTTTGGTTTCAAAGGGTGTACCCACAGGTACATAACTTTTGCAGGGGAGGGGTTCTGGATATATTCTATATATATATAATGGATCTTCCTAGTCAAACAAAAAGTGCAGTACGTTCATGGTATACTCACGTGTAAGCAACTACTGATCTTACATCCTTATTAGAGAATGCTGATATATCAAACTACAAAATCAAACAGGGATTAATAATTTCCATTCTCAAAAACAATGCTCATAATAGTCAAAAGGTAGGGGTTTTTAACAGAATGTAGTTTGAAAGTAGTTTCAATTCACTTACTTGACTGATACAGAACCATCCTTAACCCAGACTTTTCTCTTGATCACCATTTTTGGTACCATAAGGGTGTCTTGTCATTAACTCCTTATTTATTTTACAGTACATTACTGGCAATCTGCCACTTATGATGAGAAAAACAAAAGGTTCCTTTTTTGAATAGTTGCATAATACATGATTTTAGTTTCTAAAGATATCCAAAAGTTGAAATTCCATTATGTTTTAGCAGGGTATGTAAATTTATATGCTTGATCAGATTAAATATATATTAAGAATAAGTGGAAAATGATTAATATATATATATATATATATATATATATATCATTGCTATAGTTACCAAAAAAAAACAGACAATAAAATTGCAATTAATTATTCATAATTAGTGTAATGCATATCAAATTAATCTTTCAAAACAATGGAAAAGGTTAAGAATTATTTCAAGATTTACTATCATTTGTTGCATTAAGATTTTTTTTTTTATTGTTGATGT
This sequence comes from Plakobranchus ocellatus, assembly GCA_019648995.1. Classification (NCBI taxonomy): domain Eukaryota; kingdom Metazoa; phylum Mollusca; class Gastropoda; family Plakobranchidae; genus Plakobranchus; species Plakobranchus ocellatus. Next base: position 1,022,478 of record BLXT01006392.1, on the reverse strand, counting down.
AAAATAAGATGTAATATTACAAACACAGGCGATCAAAAATGTTGAGACAAGAGACAAAAATCCTTTTGACATGGAAAATCTCTCATGATATATTTTAGGATGCATTTTGACAGAATAATTATCATTAAGTTGAGCTCATGTCTGCTGCTAATTTCATGAAAAACCACAACAACAATCATCATATTAATCAGATACTCAAAATTTAGAGACAATTTATCCATTAATTTATAAAACAACATACTAGTTGACATGAAATGTTGAGACAAAAAAAAAAAACCCACAAAGGAATAAGCAAGAAAATGTCTGTAAATATATCGAAAACAAAAACAGATAAGAGATTTCATTGCAATGTTCACAAAAGTGTAAGATATTAAACTTTTTTTTCCAAAAAAACCCAAAAAATTTGATTATATTCATCATCTGTTTGTTGTTTTTTGAGTGGGCTGTTTATGAGCCTGCTGTTCCCTGATGTTTCTGACTAATCTGTTGAAAGCTATTTTTACATGTAGTCTTTACTAAAGTTCATGGGAGAGCAGCTTCCTCCTATACTTGAGTGTGTTTCACTGTTGTTCTTGGCATGCTGTCTTCTAAGGTTTCTGAACAGGCTCATTTATTTAAAGTTTTAGCCGCAGTTCCTGGGTACGCTGCCCGCTGTAGTTTCTATGTTTGCTATTTACTGCTGTTTCTGTGCCAGGAGAGACTGCAACAGATTAGAAATCTCTCCAAGTTTGGTTGTATTGCTGACAGACTGAGCTTTTAACTCCGAAAACTGCTGCTTCAGCTCAGCAAGATCTTTCTCAGATTTGTTCACACTTGTTCTGTAAGAAGCATTGAACAAATTGCTTAAAAATCAAAAATGAAAAACCCATACACAGATCTGGACTGTTCTAAGGGACTGGGTTGGTGAGTAAAAACTGTTAACATGCTTTTCAAGGCACCATCAGCCTATACATTCTCGGGTGTCACAGTTAACTGTCACTAAAAATTTTCACTACGCTAACAACTTCAGCCCTGCTGAAATTCAAAGTTTTTTGGAATTGACTTTTAGATATGGGATGATTAGTACATAAAAATAACTACAAAATTTTTTTGTTAAAGTTAAAATTCCTTAACATTATGTGGCCAAGACATTGGATTAAATGATGAGTGAAGGAAAAGAAATATTACAATTTATATAGCATTTTTTTTCTAAAACTACCAGTTTCCACAACATCTTTTAAATGACAACTTTTGCCTTGAAAACTAACATAGTGGTCTTTAGTACTTAACATTCCAAGCACTCTTATGGGCATAGACTAGAGCCCACATTGCTTTTTTATTCATACTATCAGTGCCCAGTCAGCAACCTGAGGTCTGCAAGCTAATTTTTAAAAGCGCTTTCATGGTTCTTGCGAGTAAAAGCTTTGTCTCACTACAATATTTTTCTTATAAAGGTATATGATACTGTGTTTTATATCACATGGCATCAATGAGGAGTGCCTATTTTCTGAGCCTATTTATTTTGCAGTGAAATGTCTCATTTTGTAGCCTTACTTTTGATTGTGTCAGCAATAGAACTATGACTGGCATAATAATATAATTTCATGGCATTGTCCATCAATTTAAAAAATAATTCTGCAGATGTTGGGGCCTCTTGTCTGCAAGATATAAAGAAACACTAAATTCCGTTAAAATGCTATTTCAATCAAACTGATGAAAAAAAAAAAAAAGGAAAACCAATAGCCACCACAATTGACTTAAAAAAGGAAAGATCTCAAATTGGCTTGCTCTAGGGTTGAAATCAAAATTTACAATGGACACAATGGGAAAAGTGACAAAATTGACTCTGTCTATGAGGCTACATGGCACTTATTTAAACAAGACGAGAATTTCAAAACTCACCCATCACCAAGCTTGTGCAAAGTGACACGACTGTCAACACCATCGCCGCCACCAGCCTGCTCTGTGTCTTTTCCTTGGTAGACTGCAGACTCTTTAATACGTAGAAGATCATCCATCATTGAATCCAGTCTATTGTTTGTGGAAAAGGGACATTTTTTTTAATTAGTTAATTTTTTTCACTCAGTTGTGCATTTGTAAAAAAAAAAAATGAAAAAAAATGGGAAAAAATTAGTGGTGCCTGAAAAAAACAACTTTTGTAATTAAACAAATTCAATCAGCTTTCTCTTTAAGTGCCTTGTCGGAAACAAATATGAGCAATCATGTTCCCCTACTCAAACCTGTTCTCAGTTAACGTTATAAAGTTGCCATTGCTACCATTACCTATTGTCCATGAGTTTACACTTTTCAAAAAAGTTATTATCTGTCTACCTCTACTAATCTTTCCAGTGACTGACTAGTGTTCTAAAATCTTGTGTCTAATGGTTTCAATTAAAGATTGCTGAAGATGAGCTTCTTACAATGCTGATTCATTGGACTTTTTTCTGTCTATGATATCCTAGGGTAGCGGTATAGGAGACATAGGGATAAAACCCTACCCTATAAACAGGAGAAGTAAGGCGGCTCCTTCCCTCCGCTAGCCT
>BLXT01006392.1:1000939-1017028 GCA_019648995.1 Plakobranchus ocellatus | reverse complement strand
AGAAGCGACAAAGGACAGGAAAAAGTGGAGGACCATGATCGCCAACGCTGTAAAGCAAGGCACCTGATGATGATGATATCCTCATAATTCTTCTAATATACCACATCTCTACTTCTTTTAAAGTTCTCTCTGTTTCCTTGTCTCACTTTCTATAATAGTACTGACTACACATATATGTTTTTATTATCCTTGTTTTAGTTTCCATACTTATGTTTCTGTTTGCCAGTATTGGTTTCATTTTTTGGAATGCATCTTCGACCATGGTTATTCTTTTACTTATTTCTTATGTTATCAGGTAGCCGAGATATTTGAATTTTGTAACTTGTTTGATTTTTTTATCACCTTTGCTATTGAGAATGCATTTGGGATTGAAGGATTTTTTTGAGATGACTATGCATTCATTATTTCACATTCAAAGACAGGCCCATTCTTTTATCTCCAGTATCTAAAAGTTTTTGGAGTTATTCATCAGATTCTGCTTTTAAATCTCATTCATTACTCATTAAGCAAAAACCAAATTCAATCAACCACATAAGGTAAAGCATAACTTCCTATAGATCCCTCATGCAAACTAATTGGGGGGAGTAGAGAGCTTCTATATATTGCAGAGAAGTCTTTTTATTTAAAAGAATGGGGGGAAATTTTTAAAGGATGAGTTATGGCAGTCATATACATTTTATAGAATGAGTCAAATGTAGTCAATGAGAGAAAACTTAAAAATAATGCAAGGAATTTAGAAATCTGAGCAGTTTTTTTTTTTAAGTTAAGCATTCTAGAAGGAAAAAAAAATTTCACAGTTATAGGACACATCCAGCAGGTCTCACAAAGACAGTTCTGAAAAAAAAAAAGTAATCAGGAGAGGATGATATTTGACAATTAAGCTGTTTTAACAAACATGTCTGGAGAACAATTGCTCATGTGTTCCAGAAGCAAAGAAGCCACAGTTATTTACAATGATTAATTTACTGCCTTCAATGACAGGAGGAAAAGAAAGTGTGATATGTTATTCCAGGCGGAGAAGTTATTGTACAAATATTATAACACTGCTTTATTATTGCAGGCCTATAATGTTAAAATACCTCAGTAGAAAAAGGCTGAAAAAAGAGTAGCTAAATAAAAAAAAAAAAGTCAGTTTCTGAAACTGTCCAGGAACAAAAGTGGAAGGATTATGACAGAGCATCCAATCATAAAAGACAAAAGACATTTGACGATGAGTGATGGTTGATATTATCTGCCACGTTCCTGATGTGAAGACAAACTTTGCTGATGACTAACTTAGACATGTTTTTTTTTTTTCTCTTACCTCTCAGCTGTATTGGCTACCCTGTTGTCCAGGAACATCTCCACCCTGTCTCTAGATGTGGACAAGTACATGTTCATAGCTGTTTTCTCGAGCTGTGTAAGACGAAGATTGATATCATGGCTCAGCCTCACACCTACAAAAAAAAAAACCGATGGCATAAAGTGATTAAATATTCTGTAGTGTGCATCTAAGAGTAAATGATAATAAAAATTAGTAAACAGATCCAATTAAGAAAGTGAATACATGAGGTGCACTTTTACAAGTGCATGATACAATAACATGAGGAGCTATGACAAAGTGAGTTACCATACAGTGGTGTGTTTTTTGTAGGTAGATGATACAATATACAGTGGTGTTATTTCTCTCAGATCAATGATAATATATGGTAAATACAAGTACAGTGGTGTGTGTCTGCAAGTACATAATATATTATACAGTATACAGTGACATATGTCTAAAGGTCAGCGTTATCATAAGGTGAGTACACATACAGAAGTATGTGTCTACAAATACATAATACAAAATATACATTGGCGTTTAACTAAAGCTCAATGATATTATAGGACGAGTACACTAACAGTGGTGGGTATTTACAAGTACAATCATGATATACAATAATGTGAATAAATATAAGTGCATCATTTTATGATATGAAAAGTAACTATATAGTGATGCCCATCTAAGAGTACATCATAGAATCAATTGAATAGATATACAGTGGTGTGTGCCTCAAACATATAATAGAGTAAAGTGAACAAATATATAGCGGTCTACAAGTACAAGATACAATAAAGTGAGCAGATAAATTGTGGTGTGTGTGAATAGGTATATGACACTATAAAACAAACAGATATATGTTCCTTTAAAACTATCAAAACATAAGCAAGCAGATGAAAATGATGAAATGATGTGATTCTTTTTTTTTTACCTTTTATGGACAATGAACTGGCGGATGGATGCAGGACTGATAGGGTAAAAAAGAGGATATAGTGGAAAATCAAGGGACAGAAAAAAAAGTTGAAGGCTTAAGCAGCAAGGAAAAAATACACTACATAATGCTATTGAGAACAAAGAAGCGTAAAACTTTCAAAAAAACAAAACAAAACAAAAAAACTTACTAAAAGGATTATGTCGTTTGGCTACTTGTCCCTTTTCAGCCAGAAAATAACGCATAATACGCCACAGGTGGTTAAGAACAATAACAGGTGGCACCAAAGTTGGGCGGTCACAGTATTCATTGACCAAAGAGATACGGTTGTATCGCCATACCTTGGTGGAGTTTTCTTGAATCACCTGGAATGTGTAACTGTGCAGGAAAAAAGGCATGAGAACAAAGGATGCAAATTAGCATAACCAATAAGTGCTGGGGTTATAATTATTGTTAACTTAGCATCATCAATAAATGCTGAGCTTATAATTATTATTAATTATGTCTCTTTATATATCTCAGTGTTTTGCAGCTGGAGTTCATGTATCTTCTATCTTTTGTCCTTTGTCTTCCTCTTTCTTCACCCAATTTCTGCTGATTCTTGTCTCATACAGTACCTCATGGTTTGTTTGACCTTGAGTCATAGCTTTCCTTCTTTGATTACATGGTCATATCAAATGTATTCTACATCAAGTATGACACTGTCATGCTTAAAATTTATTTAGTGTAATTTTGTGTCTGTGTGTGTATACACGTACGCTCATGTGAGTGAATAAGTGAGTGAGTGTGAGTATGTGTGTGTGCGCGTGAGCTGAAGATTTTTTACTTCTACTAATCTTGAACTTTTAGGGGATATTTTGTGACAAATCGCATCCTCACTGGTTTTGATTTTTCTTTGCAAAGTTATAACAAGTTAAAGATGATAAGAACTTTCTTTTTTCTACACTTAAGTTTCTTTTGGGTCTTGGCAGAAATTAATTAATTCTGCACCTTTTTCTTTGTTTTTTTACAGAAAAAATTTAATTAAATTTTGTTTAAAAAAAAAAGGACCAAACAAAAAGCTTTTGCCTTTTGAGGCTTTTCTTAGAGCAATGAATACTTAATGTACAGTACATTGCATTCACCTGAACATAGCAATGAGAAGGTTGATCAAAAGTATATTGGTTAGTAGCAAGTAGAGGGCCAGCAGTACAGGAACCATGCCATTGTCTTCTGGACAACGCCTATTTGGATTCTCCAACCAAAGAGTTTCATTATCAGTGCAGCTGCCATCTCCACCCTCTGTGAATAAGGTAACATTTTCCATTGAATCATCTACTGGCAGATGTCAGAGTGTTCACTTTATTTGAGTTGCATTGTGACACATATAAAAAGCTCCAATTTGGTTAAGATGGGTAAAAAAAAAATTATATAAATGAAAACAGATTCAAATAATTTGAAAACTCAAAATAAAATAGTTATTAAAATTTATACTGAAAGGACATCTTCGGACATAAAAATTAATTCACCAAGATGTGTATTGCAAAAACTCAAGTCCATATGTATGTTTGAAATGAATTCTACAATAGTTTATGCCCAAAATTCAAAAACATCTATCTTTTCTCTTTGGTTAGTATAATTGGATATAAAATTAGGATCAGCCAGACCAAAAGTAAAAAAAAAAGCAGTTTGGTTGTGTATCTCAGGTGCCTCTTGCTAAAGTGTTGGTAGTTTTCCAATCATCAGAGGAAATCTCAGACAGACAATATTGACTACCAGCATTTTAGAGTTATGATTTATAGATAGAAGTTTTGAGTCTTATCTTTATGGCTATGAAAAGTTAATTTTGGTATGCACCTAACGTTTTACTACTCTTTTTCTCATACACAAAGTAAACCTGTAATTGGTCCTCACTCGCTCAGAAGGTTGAATACATTGCAGCTCACTTTTTAGACTAATGTAGAGTTATGTTTGTCCTTGGACCAGAGGTAAGGAGTTGGAAGACATTTTGGACATTTTAAATCATTGATACCTTCAGCATAATGAAGCTTTATAATAAATGAAAAATGAAAAGTTTCAAAAATTGGGTTACACTATCAATTCCAGTAGGAAATGCTTACAACAAGTAAAAAAAAACAAGGCAAAGGGCCAAGCTAATAAATATATTTGACAGTAATCCAATCAGAAACAATGAATAATGAATAAGTAGAGTAAAATGGAACCAATAATGATAATATTTAGCAATGTTCTACAGACATGATGCATTCTTCTCTTGCTACATAAATTTGGTTGACAGCCACATAGAGTGAATCTAGCACTGGTCAACTGTACTGAATTTAAATTGGAAACTCTTAATATCTTCTCTTTTCACATAACAATTTCTTTAGATTTATAAATTTTTTGGAGTTAAAGATAACTTTATCATATTGGCAGAAAATCTTCATTTTATTTTGGTTCAGTTGACTCTAAACTCTGTTTTGTGAAAACTGCTAAGTATATGCTATTGAAATGCTAAAATAATATTTCAGTCAAATCTGTATGACTGACATCATCAAAATCCAACAAAAGGTAACCATAGTCACCTTGCCTGAAACTTACTAGTGAGGTCATCTAGGGAAAGCTCTCCATAGATCTGGAAGTATGGATAGTAAAGGACATCTCTCAAGATCAGCATGGACACTGGCGAGTTTGGGAACATGTTGATGTGATAGGCCACACCAAAGCTTACCAGAACCACCATGAAGATTAGGAGGAAGTACATCAGATCTTTCAGCTGAGTGGTGTGAGTGAGTGTGTGTGTGTGTGTGGGGGGGGGGGAGGAAAAAAATTTCTGTAAGCATTTAAGCTACTGTCTGTTTGTGTTTACCATTTGTAATATTTAAAGGTATCTTAGAGGGTGCAGAGAGCAAACGCTGCTCCTTGATAAGTTTTCAGAGTCCAGAAGTTTCTTATTTCTCACTTCCAAAGATCTGTTAACTAAATAATGCTAGTCTGAATGTCTCTACTATCATTATAATGTACTTTGTTGATCCACCTGTCCCTTGCCAGCTTTTGCCTTGTAATTGTTACTTCTCATAATTATCTAATTTCCGTATTTTATAAACTGACCAGTGCTTTCAATATCCAAGATTCCTTAAATACTTGAATGCAATGAGTAAATGTCACCACAAAAATGATCTTTTATGCAGCTTATGAGCAGCACTGGTGATACAGCGATTAAGTGCCTGCTTAATATGCAGTGTATTGGAGCAGAAGGCGGCTGCATCAGCACTGTGTCCCTGGGAAAGAATTTTATGATGTATTTGGTGCCTAGCTGGCATCTTTATGCTGTTGCCAGTTGGGATATTATATTAAGCACTTAGTGCATGCTCAGTGGGGTTAAGCATTATGAAATAACCTTTTTATTTTGTAATTGAGGCATACAATTAAGAAACCTATGGATTCAATGCAGATCCTAAGCTTTTTATACACCAATGATAAATACATGAAGAATCAATTTTACAGATAAGGCTTTTCTTTTTGGTCTTTTCAGAAGGAAAAAGTACATTTTGTCAATTCTATGCGACTAAATTTGAAAAAAAAAATGCTAGTACCCATCCCTGTTTCTACTTTTCATGCTTTTGATAACTTGCTGTCTGAAATGAATTAAACTCTCTTTTTTTTTTCAGTTGAACATGTCTGTCTAAATTTAAATCATAAAAATCAAGGAAAATGTAATTATTTGAGAAATTTTCTATGATTGAAAAAATTATCTCCACTGATATTTAAACTCTGACTTCCCTGTAAGATGGTGTAGATTCCCTGTAAGATTGCGTTTAATATTCTCAACAGCATAATAAAGGCTTTTATCAAGTTCATAGTTATTTTTTTTTAGCAAGTTGATTGATTTTTTTTCATGAAAAGTGAAAGCAAAAGCTACATTCAGACATATATAGAAAAAAAAAAAAGTATTAAAAAAAGTCAACTACAAAACTTCTCTAAATATTTTTTTTAGCATGAGATAAATGTTGAAAATCACCTAATAAGCCATTGAAATTCAAGATGGTAGCAGTCACCTTGTTAATCACAGGTCATGATTTAAAAAAAATCAACTCTTAAAATTTAGAAAGACAATTATATTTCAAAATGTTTAAGAATGCTTGTCTCAAATATATTCAAACAAACTTCTTCTCAAGTGCCATTCCCCTCTTCTAAGACCTTTCTTAGCCTTTAGAAAAAGGAATCCAGCATTACCAGGTGCCCTATAGAGTATGACCAATATTTTCTTAATAATAAAAATCAAAATCATCTTAAAACATTTTACTCTTTGTCGATTCAACACAGTCTTCCACAAAACTATTTTATATCACCAACGACCTGCAATTTCAAACAACATCAAATGTGTCCCCATATGAAAAATATATTTTAAGAAAAGTTTAATTGTCTTGGAAAAATTACATACAGTTCCAACTACACAGAAGATTACAAAAAACCATTGCTACAAATTAAAAAAAAGAAATTGTCAATTCAAATTTGTTGTATTCTAAATTACTTTCAAGACAAAATCATAAGAGAAAAAAGAGAGACACAGGTATTATTTTCTTAATATTACCATTTTGCGAATCATGATGACCTTTGGTCCCATATTTTTCTCAGCAAAGAAGAATTGCAGGACCCTCAAGAAGTATACAGTCAGTGTCAAAGAGTAAGCATAACGAGCAGCCACAAATTTTGACTCATGTATCAGAAGGCGTATCGTAATGGATGCAATCATGAAGACATGCGTCAACAGGTCAAACAGGTTCCAGAAATTGTTCCCCCAATTCAGGAGCTTGTACTTCAATGAATGCTGGCCTTTGACCATAACCTGCAGAACACATAGGAAATCTGCATGTGTTTGCAGGCTATAAAAGGGACTGGGGGTAGTGAGCATTTTGAGACAACTTTGAACCCAATTACCAACACTGTTCAAGTGATATATAAAATGAATGTAATTTGGAGTGTACTTAACAGCTGGCTTCCATTAAATAAAGTTAAAAATAGCAATACATGAGATAAAAGAGATCTATTATAACAGTCAAGTAAGCGCATGTCCTTAAAGAGCCTTAATGTGACCTCTAAAATATACTTTTAGACATAAATAAAGAAAATGCATTATGTAAAAGAGGAAAAGAAAAGCTTTCTCATCATACTAAAACTAACTATGACTTGATTTAATTTTGAAAGGAGCCTGATTTTCAACTGGATCCATTTCAAATTATGGCATAAATGTAGAAATACCAGTCTCCATTTACAAGAGAGTTGCTGTATAAGCAATATAAAAATTTGTACTATAAGTTAAAACTGCTATGTTCAGCAGATTTAAAAAAAAAAAACAAAAAAGCCCATTTTCATCTCACACTTACCCCCAGCCTCCTCCCTTTTTGTGTGCAATTTACCATAAAATTTTTATGTATATTATCAGGTGAATCAAAGGAGAGCCTTATACAATTATTACACTTCCTAAACATTGTTTCTTTGTTGGAAATCTTATGAGAGTAATTCCTATGCTTGACTCAATTTCTTTTCAACGGAAACATATATATTTACAGTCTATAGGGACACTTACACAGTTAAAATCTACTCCTATATAAATACTGGTTTCTTTGAAACGAATCACTCTGCTCACTTGCAGACATATTCACACTGACTTTGCTTACCATATTATGTCAATACTAAAGAAAAGCTTTCCTTTACTAACCTGTCTGAACTCCTCCATAAGAATAGTGAAAAACCAAAACCACACGACAACTTCCACAGTTGAAGGTGAGTTGGAGGCACTTACAGCCTTCAGATTGGTCAGAGTGAAGTAGGAGAACAATCCAAGAAAAAACACATAGGATATCTGAGGAGAGTCCAACTGACTGACTGAGTTTATTTATCAGCATTTCAATACAAATATGTTGATCTGTGTTAATATGAAGGTTATTTGTTTTAGTTTTATGTTTTTCCTGATTTCGGCTAGACCAACTGCCAAGTTTATTTTACTACTCTTGTATTTACAAAAGAAATTCTTTCTTTCTTTCCTCCTACCATGTTTATGTCCCACCCCACATCTCCTTCTTTAAACATGAGTTTAGTTTTCTTTTTCAGCTGATATTAACAAGGGACTAGCGTCTTAACTGACATGCAGAGAACTAGTTAGAATTTCCTTTTTTTGTGTCTGGCCCTCTCTAGCTCAGTTGTCCTCTAGCCATGGTGCCTTGTCTTCATTGTAGGTTATGCAAGAAACTGAGAAGACTAAAGGCTTTTTTTTTTTAAAAGAATGTAATACAAAATAGTAAGATATAATGTGCGAATGAAGTATTTAATACAGTGGAGTGACTCAATTGATGAAAGAAATGGTTCTTTTTTATCCTATTAATGAAGCTTAGTGCCATAATCAAATAAGATTTTTTGTTAGGGTCGAACTGCAAAACTGCTTAATGTTTTGAACTAAAATTTTGTGATTACATTTGTGTAATTCTGCCAGTGTTTCGTGTCCATAGAATGTTTGAAGTGAAGTAACACATTTATTATGTTTCAGGCCCTTTGTTACACACTTTTAGCATGCTGATTAATCTTTCAGTCACAAGGTATGTCCTTGAAGAGGGCCCATACTAACACTTACTCATTCGGAGACCAATTATATCATGAAAGCTACCCTGAAAACGTAAAATGTGGTCTCCCTTAACCATAAAATTCTATGTTATGCCAAGAGCATAGCTAGACAAATACATTGAATTCAGCAACTGTGTTTTAAGACAGTTTTAAATGATTTGTAGGCTGCATTTTGAGATTTTTATATATACTGAAACTTTATTAGCTAATAAGCTTGGTAACTATGAAAACTGGATAGGAGACTCTACCAAAATAAAATGGGATATTTTATTGGTTTTTTGCAAAGCATTCGAACATATGTCAAAAAATCATTTTCACAAAGCTATTTCATGAAAAATCTCACTCAATGCTGGTCACAAGGTTATGAAAAAATTTCTAATTGGTCATATGTGCACCACGTTATTTGAAAATGAAATTGAGAGGGAAAAAATTGGTTCATTAACTTAATGCTGCCAAAAAAAATTTTTTTCCTCAGAGCCATTGCTTCAATCCAGGAATTGACCAATTTACATTTTTGAGTAGGCAGAAATACCCTTATCAGATGAGCAGCATACAGTCTAACCATCAATAATCACCTGTAAAGACTGCAGACTTGTGAATATCTCTTTTTCTTTCCCTTTTTTTCTTTAGGACAGAGGAGATTTTATTCTGTTCTATGTTTATATCCCATACTCACAACATTTGCCATGAACCTCGTCAAGGGAGTCTTATAGAATTTAAAGAGTGCCATGAATGGATTTATACTGTCTCTATTGTTGCACTTGAAGATGCTGACATGCCTCAATCTGGGGCGCTGTGAGTTGTTTCTCTGCAAGTTCCTCCGCTGGTATCCTATGGGCCAGAAATTACATGGTTCCTGTCTCAAAGGATGTCGACTTTGCAATACTAAATATTTCGATATGAAATATCAACTAAACAGCAAGAAACCCACTAGAAATTATAGGTATCAGAATGTTTTTCTTTCCTCACAGGCAGCAAGGAAAAACAGGCAGGCCATATAGAAGCAATCACTGTTAAAAATATCATAAAGAGGACATGACTTAAGACCAGTCCTAATAAACTGAAGGTTGCATGTAACTTTATTGAAAAAAAAAAAATAACGATCTGCCACCAATTCTCATAATTCAGCAGGTGACCTTAATCTTAGATCAACAAAATAGCAATAGGCTGTCTGAAACATTATGAATTTTTTTTTTGCATGCTGTATCTATATTATATTTAAGTAATGACCTTCAGATACTGGCTGCTGATGTTGAATCTGCGGTCCTCTTCTCTTTTCACTTATCTGCTCAATATCATTTTTGCTTGCCCAAGTCCTTGCCATATCAAATTTTATAAACCATACCAGGAAGGGGCACAAAATAGTAAGAAATACCTGGAACACAACAGATGGTGATATATTTCGATTAAGACTGCTTTCACAAGTACAGAGACCATAATATTAGAATTATATGTCACTTTTATGAAAAAAAATTGACACAAAATGAGGAACTGCAATTTACTAAAAATATTAGATAGTTTGTGTGGGCTTAATAGGCTTATCATACATTTGTCAGATACAGATTTGTATAGTCAACAATGTTTTTTTTAGCTCACTGTCCTTACAAAAGAAGTAAAAAAAGGTATGCAAATACTGCACTCCCAGAAACATATTTATAAATAAGTTTAAAGATTCTGAAGATGCAATGGTGGTTGAAGAAAATGAAATAAATACAGTAAAAGAATACAACGACCAACTCAAACTTATATGAACAAATCAAACAACACAGAGTGACAGGGTTTTGCCCATAAGGCTTTATCAAGCAAAAATGTGATCTTCCTTTTTTTTTCCTTCATAAAGCCTTAAAGGCAAAACGTTGTCACCTTTACTCTGTGTTGTTTAATTTGTTCCTATAAGTTTGAGTTGGTGGCTGTATTCTTATACTATATCCTTACAAAACAATGAGCTTATTTCACAAACTAGGCTATCCAGTCAAAATAGGACAGAATAAAGAGTAAAGTGCTAGTAAATACCTTTAGTTTCCCTGACAAGGCTTAATCGCATTTTTTTAATTTTTTAGGTTTAGCTGCTTGTTAATTACATGAGCAAACACATTTGATTTATCAAAATCAGATTTGACAGTACCACAAAGTGTACTCTACTTGATGGGAACAATGATAATATTAAAGTAGACAATTTAAATTTGCTATAACAAGGTAAAAAGAGACAGATAATTTACTTTTTTACACCTGATTCTTATATCAACGTGAATTATGGCTTAAGTACATTCATTTTACTGTTTTCCTGTCTGTAATTGTTTGTCTTTTCATTCATAAGATGATAATATTTTATTTTTTATTTGGAGTCCACTTTTTGAAATTGCTCATCTTGGATTCCATTCCATTTTTTTCTCAGCCTTGATCAACTTTTAATCTCCGCTTCTTCTTTCATATATGGGCACTTTCATGAAATGAGTCAAGTTGTTGGTGGTTGAATTCTTTTACTTCAAAATCCTTAAACTTTTTTGTTCCTGAGAGTGCAGTAATTTCTTAAATCCCACTAAATAAAAATGGACGTCCTAAACCACTAAGTTAAAAAATATCAAATAAAAATCTTTAGAAAACCTATGGAAAATTGTATGCTTTAAAAAGTAAAGTTTTTTTTAACAACAGCAACCTTTAGTTCAGAGGTGTGTAGTGATAGTGAGCCTTTCCATATACTTGAGAGCCTGGTCTGACACGCCGAATGTTCCGCAAAATCCATGAGGTGTTGCCTGTCTGCATGCAGCAAGCAAGACATCCCACCCAGCTGGTGAATCTCTCGCGTCAGCAACAGGTGTGCATCCTGTCTGCTACTGGCGTAACACTCATCCAACAGAGCTTTTGACACCTGTTCCATAGACCTGGAGAAAGCATATTAGATTATTTTAAATAAACTGTGATGGCACATACTGAATTCAAACTTCTTAGTAATACAAAATATGTCAAATTAGCTGTATATTCAATTTATCCCAGTTCATCCACACAGTGATATGATAATTTATGATTGAAGAACCTGTGTATTCAATTAAACACAATTAATAGTAAAAAGAAGATTTACAATTCACGATGTGAGAAATTTTGCAAGTTATGTCACTCTCAACTATGGACATTGATCTTTTCTTTCCACATGCTTTTCCTAAGTCCTCCAGCTCAGATTTTTTTGTGTCCTTCCTATGGCTTTTGAGGGCTTTGCTTGACAGCATAAAATTTAAACTGCACTGTCTTTATATCAAGGTATCAAGACTCCATACCTGAACACACATTTTGGCAGAATTAAAAAAAATGGATATAATAGTGTCAGTATGACATCTCAAAGCAAATGTGCTAAATTTATGGGGTTTTTTTAGCTCCTTTAAGAAATGTGGTACACATACAAACATTCTATCATCTTTTCTTTAAGATTTCAAAATAAATGTATAATTATTTGCTTCAGCATAACTTTCAACCATTGTTATATATATATATTTTTTTCATCTTCAAACTACTTTATGTCTATGTAAGTTCTATACCATGATTTTCTTGATCCTTACAAATCAAACACTAACTTCTATACTTTACTGGAATGCATGTGCTATATCTGACTTTAACTTTGTCCAACTTACAGTGCATGCTGCAGCATGTCAGTGCTCAGATGATCCTCTTCATCAATTCGAGCCCGACGACTCAATGCTTTGAGCAGGGAGGCTCCAAACAATGACATACCTGGGATTGTTTTACATATGTATATATTACATATATATATATATATATATATATATATATATATATATACATTTATTTTTTTTCTTTCTAATACTTTACATATAATAATCTTAAAGGGCAAAAAGAAGAGATATTACTAAATATATATATCTATATATATATAAATTTGAAAGGCAGTTACATGACTGCATTGTGTTTAATTTTCTTGCACAACAAGCGAGGCTTCAGCTTTTAAATTTCGGAATGCAAAAACCTCGAATGTTGATGATAAAAAATTGAAAATGACAAAATTATGCATTTGAGTTTCAGAACATCTGGCCTAAAACAAACAATACTTCATTTTCATTTTTTGCTCTATGTTTTAAAAAAAATTGATATTAAATACGCATTAAATCTTCCTAGCGGCTAGAGCAAAAAAAGAATCATCTAAACTAGATAGTTGCCTGGATCACTTATTTTGATACACTAACTCCATGACTAAAAGTAACTGCAGAATGGTATGATATGTGAGGTACCATGGAAAAACCAATTACACTTCAATGATTTATTTTTAGACACATGAATATATATATACACATTTTAAACACACATTTTATTTTTATTTCAGTAAGAAATAGATTTTAAGGGAAGATACAAACTATAAAGAAATGATTCCAGAACATAAGAGGAATATTTTGACTTTAAACATTTATAACTTTAAGGACATAGTGTGATTAAACTGAAAATCCTGAAATGCCTGACTTACTTACACTTGAATGGTGACTAAAAATAACCAGAGCAATAAAACAAATTACACTCACCAACATGAAAAGAGCCTTTCCGCAAAAATAGATTGACCAATTTCCTTCGGTTGAAAAGCACAGAAAATATAAATAGGTCTCGCTCTGGGTGCTCAAAGTCAAAAGAATCTTTCATCTTGAGGAATTGTTTTGCACATGAGCTATTTGGATTCTGACTTTGCTGAGCTGTTAAACCAGGAGAAATTAAGAATTAAGCTTTCATAATTGAGTTCAACAGGCACTAAGACAATTTAATCATTGAGCTTGTGTACTCATAAGAAACAATACAGTATGATGAGGAAATGTAGTATGTAAAAATCTAAATAAAGCAGTAGATATATAAATACCAAAAAAGAAAAAAAAGCATACAAGAGTTATCTCTAAAGTGAAAGAGCAAAACAAGATTTTAAAGGAGAGAGATAAAAAAAGTTATCAGTTCTTGACAAATAACGAAAAAAAATATACTGAAATCAATTTAAGCCACAATTTACAGGACCATAGCTTTTACTTTGGTTCAAGTAGATTTTTTTTTTAAATAGTATAAAATAAAGACTATATTCTTTGGTTCAAGCAGGTTTTTTTTAAAACAGTATAAAATAAAGACTATATTCTTTCTTGGCTCAGTTCTTCAAAAAAAATAAAAAAGTCATCCACCTAAAGGTGAAAAAAAAACGGTAATGGACTTGGTTTGACTGGTTTCATGATAATAATTTTTCATAGAATGGCATTGTGTTATTTCAATGATGACTCAATGTTTCAGTAATGAGCGTGCTAAATCTATTAAGCTCAGATTAGAATAATTTTAAGAAATATTATTTGCTATAGGTAAATCTTTAGAATGAGTATGTGCGAATATGTGCGTCAACCAATAAAGGGATATTAGAGAATAAAGTCAAAAAAATATTTTTAATCATAATGGGTGAATAAGGGATGAAAAAAAAAACCCAAGGAAAAAGTGAATTGTGTCATGCTTATGAATACCTTTTTGGCATATAATACTTTGGTAAAAAGACATCCCAAGAGATTGGAAGTGATGTTACATTATGATAAATGTTTTAAGAGTTGATTGTTTTCAAATTTGGCTGCAAATAGTTAAATAATCCTACCCAATGTGTGAAAGGTCATATCACTTAACCATGGATTTGTTTGTTGTTTTTAAGTTTACAGGTGGGGAGATCATACCCTCTTCACGCCCAAGGGAAAAATTAGTTTAATAAAGACTTATTGCAAGTCTTCTTTACCAGAACTCTGATTAACCTTCTCAGAGCAGAAAAGGCAATGTGTCTTGCTAATGAAGAGGGTCCTACACAGAAAGAAATGAATGGTTTTCATTTGAAACCAATTATGCACAACCACAACTCTACACATATATCATATAACTCTCAAAGTCTTTGCAAATAATTTAAACAAGAAAATAAAAAGCTTATACATTTGAATGTGGCTTTAGACGTAGTCCAAGTACATTATGTAAATTTTACTGTTTAAAAAGCAGATGTTTTAACTGTTTATGTATTGAAAATTAACACAACAGCCAAAGATAAACATTCAAGTTTTATCCTAAATTATAATTATCTTAATAGTATATTGTCAAATTAAATTCATCTACATCTCTCTCTCTAAATAAAATACACTGAAGCAATAACAATGTGTAAATTAATCTTAAACAATTTAGTTACAAAACATGAGACATAGACAAATTGATTGAGAGTGGATTTTTTGGCTTTTTAACTTATTTGAGCCATTATGTAGTCCGTATGTTTGTCTCAAAACCAATTGAAATGAGTTGGAGGCTGCATGTTGAATATTTTAAAACATTACAACAGCCTGAAACTTCCTTTTGGAAGCCTTACAATGTTGAAAATTTCAATTTGAAGGGTCCTTTTTTTTATTTTAAAAAAGTACTCAAGATGCTGAATCACAATCTCAAGTTCATCTTTGAAAAAAATTTAATAAGCTATACTCAACTCATTAGGAATGATCACAAGGCATTTGTTCTAATCCCTATCAGGCTGTGGCACTGGTGGCAATATCCAAGTGTAGATTACCCCAGAACCACCAATACCACAAAGTTTATAAGTTTTCAACTATCCGTCTTTCAACTCACTTTTTGAACCTGCTGTTGTTTGAACCTTGTTCATATTGGATGAGGAAAACATTCTTTCTAGGAGGGGTTTGATGACTATCTGGTCACCCTTCCATTCAATACATGGCTCCTCCTTTTCTACAATGTATTTAGGCTCTGATCAGAAAAACAAAAACAAAAAAAAATTATCATGAGTTTTAACACATTGCCTATCCACCCCGCCCAGATTTTCACCACTGGACCTCACTATGTTAGATGTTACTTAACTTGCTATAATCATGAGCTGGGTGACCTGGTTGGGTCTAGAAATCACTAAAAATCCAAGCCGACTGACCAGGCATGTGTTAAAAATCAAAGTTGTTTTTACTCCTCTTGTATTATCTTGTAAGACTAAATGAATAGTTGCCAATTTTCTTTCACTTAACTCTTTCGTGACTGCCCGTTTTTGAGTTTTTTCATGAAAATCGTCATAGGGAATTTTTAAAGGGTCCTTATAGGGTCGAGTTTTCATCAAATATAGCCTTATCATATATCATAGTATTTGAAAATGAATAGAGATCACATATAGACTACTTGCTTTATACAATTGCTTATATTTTTCCAACCTGACTTTGTTGAATTGTTGCTAAAAATAGAAAAAATAACTACGCAACAAGCAAATTGGACAGTCACAAAG
>BLXT01006392.1:967523-982365 GCA_019648995.1 Plakobranchus ocellatus | reverse complement strand
GGGGGGGACCTATGAATTATTGTCAAGGGACTCTATAGAGATAAATCACCTTTCAGTAAAGCAGATAGGATGGCTTGATCTAGATCTTTCACACACTCACAATCATCAAGATTGAAAATGTTGAGCTGTAAGAGAAAACCAGAGATTTAGAGAAAATTGACATACAATGAAATCTTATTTAATTTTTTTTTGTAGGGCGTAAGAGCGCCTCAAATAGATAAATAAATAGTGTCAGATCTACTTGGGTAGAACAAAACAATTTCTTTGCCTTTTTTTAACCAATCACTCTTTATCAAATTTAAGGCAAAGTAGAGGATTTCATTTTATAAATCTGGACCTAAAGTCTGAAGGAGCCTTTCTGTCCTAGGTTTTAATTCAACCCTGTACCCTGTCCAAAAGTGCCAAAAAAATTAGTAATTATTAATTCATTAATATGAAATTGAAAAAGCCATATGACAAAGAGAAATAAAAACAAAACGAAACGAAAAAATTATTTAAAATAAAAACCTTTTTCTTAGTCAATATCAAAGTACATATCATATATAGTAGATAGCAAATTCCCACCTTCTTCTCTATTCGTAATAAAGAGGAAAAAGGTACACAATAAAGACAAGCAGTTTTAAAATTTCCCCAGACTCTACCAGAATTTAGAGGAACTATACAGATATTAGAGATAATGCTAAGTACTCAGACAGAGAGGGGAAATTTTTAACTGATTTCCAATTCATTCCTAGTTTACCTCACTCATTGATCCTATGCCTTGAACATCGCTCAAAGTATTAATCTAAATTGAATTCTACACGACCAATGTGCTTTTATATGGAGTACAACTACCAACTCAAACATATAAGAACAAATTAAACAACACAGTGTTACTCTGTGTTGTTTAATTTGATCTTATAAAATTGAGTTGGTGGTTGTACTCTTTTAGTATATTTATTTCATTTCCTTCAACCACCATTGCATCTTCGGATCCTTAAACTTATTTATATGTTTCTGGGAGTGCGGTATTTGCATACTTTTTTTACTTTTACATGAAGTAGGCCCCTATATGTTGCTGAGAAACTGCTAAAAGTAAATGAATACAGACCAGCACGGATTCCTCAAAATCTTCAGGAAAAATTGATGAGTTACTAAATCAAAATAATATTACTTCTCTTACTCTCTTGATCATCACAAACATGGGTGTCACCACTCTTCTTTTACTGAAGAAAGTTTTTATGTTATTTAAAAAGAAATATTTCTTAAAGAAAGAGAGAGGAGAAAAAAATTGATGGACTTTTTATTGAAGGCAATGTGTCCACGTTATTGTTTGTTGGGCGATTTTTTAGACCTTACTAAGTGTCACTGAATCTGGCTCTAGGTTTGTGTCTAAACTGGCCAAAACTAGAGCAAAGATTGCATTGATAGTGAATGGATGTGAAGATTTTTTGCAGAACTGGCCCTATGTGTGTATCTACAGGTCTGTCTGTCTGTGTGTATGTTTATATTGCCATACCTATCCACTGAGCTTAGTGTGACTGAGAAAAACTTGTATGTGCTGAGACACTTTGGCACTCTCTGACATTGCTCTGTGGTACAATTTCTTTGTTAAACAATCAATCACTTAAATAGTTAAAAGGGAATGGGAGGGCCGGGCAGAAAGGTGTTTTTAGGTGAGCATTGCATGCATATAATTGGCATTAGCGCCTGGTAATAATCTAGATCTTGAGCTCTACTTATTGTCTTTTGGGTCAGAGCACGGGAGTGATGGGAAGAAAGGTATATACAAATGGAGGAACAAATGCAATTTTGGTGATATTCTGCTAAATTGCTCATCAATTTAGAATAAGGGGAGGACAAGTAGTTTTACATATCAGGGCTAACAGTGCAAAAGAGTTTCAAAAAAAAAAAAAAGGACAAGTTATATAGACAAAAAGAATAAATTGGCAATGGAAAAGAAAGAAGTTTGAGTGATTTTGTGTTTCACCAAATTGTGTTTAACTATAGATTTATAGTCTCAGCCCTACTGTCATGGTCTGCATTGTCCAACTTAAAATTTGGAAATATGTTATTGAAAATAAGTCTAAAAAAGTTCACAGGGGATTTTCAATTTAGTTTTAAAAGAGAACAACTAAAGCATATTGAGGATAGTACAGTATGGTACATGATGAGAGGTAAAAAAAAAAGTAATTTTTCAATGCAAGTAGACGATGTCAATTAAGTGGCTTACTTTATAAAGTTGTGCCTAGAGTTTTGGCTAAAGATAAAACTACATTGTTTCCTCTAATAAAACAATGTCTTAGAAGAAGATTTAAAACTTTAAATAATGGCAAAGACAAATTTAATTATGAGAGAGCATCAGGGAATTCCCATTAATATGAAAATGAAATTAATTACTTTTGCCTCTTTTGAGCACTAAACAACATATAAAATAAATCAAAGGGACAGATATTCCCACAAAAAAAAAAAAAAAAAAANNNNAAAAAAAAAAAAAAAAAATCAGTATTACCAAACTGCGTCTTTTCAAAACAAATCTGATTTTTTGCAAACAGATATGAAAGCTCTCGTTTTCAGCACTGTCTTGACATTTGGATGCAAAAATCTTCATGGCAATTTCTTGCATAATATCCTCAAAGTCGGGTAAAAACTGTGAGCAATCAGGGCTGGAGTAAAAAAGAGACAAAACCAAACAAAAAATTTTGAGGACATTCCAGATGGTATCATTAAAGTTGCACAAAAAGTAAGAGAAAACAAATTTTTTTTTAAAGACTTTCCCAGGTAGCATGAACATGCTGCAAATAATCATGATCATCAAGTGTTCTGCTTGAAAGAGCTAGAAATCATGGCACCCCATTGTTTGGCATTTCAAATATCCAAATCATACTACTGACCATGTGATAGTACTTGACTATTCCTTTATCCCAAATATCAAAAACAGACTCACCAACAGAACTCATTGGATTTACACTCTTCAAAATAAGAGCCATAAAACCTGTAACATTTCCATATGATCATCATTCACAAGTCTAAACAATACATTATTATAATCACGACACATTAGCAATTTTAGCAACGAATGGTATTATGCTCTATATTCTACTCTTCAGTAAATTCCTATTCTCTCCACAAGTAATAATCAATTGAAATGTCTATCTTCATGTTCTGTACAATACCCCTGTCCATAACAATCCCATTACTTTGATTACAAATTTAATTTATTCAGACTATTAATTTTTATACAAAAATTTACATTTCACGCACCTCATCATTAATTATTTTGTATACCTTTACTTTAAACATGGAGAAAAAGAGAGAGAAAGAGAGAGAGAGAGAGAGAGAGAGAGAGAGAGAGAGAGAGCAAGAGAGAGAGAAACAGAGAGACAGGGAGAAGGAACTATTAATACACTCGATATTTAAACATGTGACAATAAGAGAGGAACATAGATACTGCACTTACAGAAACAAATGGCAGGTTTAGGGATCTTAAGAATGCTCTGGTGGTTGAAGAGAGTCAATGAGAATTAGAGACCATGAGTGTGTGAGAGAGAGAGAAAAAGGAGAGAGAGAAAGAAAGAGAGTAGTACCAAGGACTGCAGTACCAAGGATGGACATGGCATGAATCTTGACTTCGATAGCAGAGGCTAGATGTTTTACTAAAAACAGAGTAAAGATCTACGTCTACATCTTAGGTGCCATTGTAGCAAATCAGTAATAGGACTACTAGGCTATTTTTAAAAAGAATTTACTTGATCTAATGTCTGAAAAGGATAAAAATACTTGAGAGGAAAAGTCAAAGTACAGCGGTTATGCAAAAATTGCAGCCTTTGATGGCTCCATAAAAATGATCGAGTAGGGATCTAGAATTCAACCATACTTTGAATTCTCTTGCATTTTAAACATCATGATGAAAATCAAAGTTCTAGATCTTGATCTTGATCTTGATCTAAACTTTCAAATCTTAGATCTACTACAGAAGCTATCCTTAGTGCAGTAGTCCTTGGTATGTACATATGTATGTATGCGCACATTTTACATTTTCATCAATTCATCATTTTGACATCATCAAGTTATTGTCATTCACATTTACTATTTTGCTACTGATTTCAACATCTCTCTATTCCTCTCCTCTCCCATCTCAATCATATTTCTTCTTATTAAAATATTCTAATACCCCACTCTCCCTTGATTGCTGTATGGGTTTTTGTTGATAATTTTACATCATCTTTATGATTTTCAAAATTGAGTATTGCATCATTGTTTTTCTTGCTAACTACGAGATGTCCAGCATATTGGAAACAGAAATATATTACCTTGAAAAAGATGCTATCTGAAAGCACTACATCTGCTAGAGGGATTACACTTTGATTTAACATACAAATATCAGTTTAAAGTATAATATGAGTGTTACTTTTCTGGGAGCGATGTGATTTTGAATGCCAGCGCAAAAATGTCAGCTGCACCACCTGATCCACAAATGACCACCACAGAGGTGTTCCTCTTGCTGGCTTTATAAACAACATCAATAACATCAATGTCACCACCAATAATGAGAAGAACCACTGGAGTTGGAATAGCTGCAAGGAGAGAAAAAGTGAAAAAAAAAATTAAGATTACATAAAAGATCTATCCTTATCACTTACAAAAAATGTTTCACTCACTCAGCCCTTTCCTCTTTCTACTCTAGATTACTTTTTTTTTTTGCTTTACATCATTTGATCTCCTGGCATTATGAGAAAACAAATGTATCAGAACCAGTCAAAATGATCCAGAAGTCACGTTTTTAGTATTTTTCATTGTGAAAACAGTCTCAAACTTCTTTCCCTAAGCTTTACAATGGGTACAATTGCATAGAGCCACATTGATTCTGAGCCAACAGATGGGACTTTTGACTTTTTTTTAAAGGATTTTCTAGGTGAATGAAAACAATTTCGAAATAATTTTTCTTAAAAGTTTTATATGAGACATTTGACTCATTCAGACTGATCACAAGACATTGGATCATATGCTTTATTCTTAATGAAACCTGTTAGAATTTTTTTTTCATTTGGAAATATTAAAAAGACATAAACAAGAATTTTTTTCTTACCATTACCGGTTGTTCTTTTTTTTTTATTAATTGTCTGAAAAAAAATTAATTACATATTTCTTTAAATCATTACTTGCAATATCCGACTCACAGGGCTCTGGTCTTACAACATACAAGGACATCAGACTTCAATTAAACTTCCCACCTTATAGTGGTTTTGGCACAATAACAAAGCTATCTTTTTCCACCTTAAAACTATGCTGGATTTATTAATGCGGTACTTACAGAACTAAACCAAGTCTGCACAAATCAAATGTTACATCAGTCTCATTGTATACTTTCATGTGGCACAGAGCAAACAGATAAAATGCAAGCTTCACGGTTTTGAGGAGAGATGTTTTCATAAAATCTTAGGAATGAAGTAGCGAATCAGGAAATAGGATTACCAATCAGGAAATAGGATCCAAGACAAGAACAAATTGTAGAAAAGGTCCAAAAAAAGGTGCTGGAAATAGCTGGGGGGACATTGTCTGAATGGACAATAACCACCAACCACTTAATGCCGTTAAGTGGAATCCACAAGCAACAGAAAAGGAGGCAGACCAAGAGGTAATAAGAGGGGAAAGTGGATGATGAACGTATGAAAGCTGGCAAAAAACGCAATGAGCTTATTCGGTTAGCAATAGTATAGTTTGTTTACTGTTTCCTCCTATCCTTTATAAAAAAAAAAAGATAACAACAATTTATTTTTCAAGTCCATCAAGTTAATTAACCATTGTAAACCTGGCACAAAAGATCATCATTTCATTGATGAAACTGTAGCAAAAATAACAGCAATAATTTACAGAATATCATTTTAATTGTTTCTTAAGATAAGAAAAAGAAAGAATGGAGAGACTTTTTAGGTTTTTTTTTTTTTTTCACTAATGTGAATATGTTTTCAGCAAACTAAACAAATGCATAATCACTTTTTTTTTATACAGATAATAGTCCTTACATATGCAGTAAGGAGAGGCAATAGCTTTTTAAAAGCAACTTAAAAATATAAAATATTTAAGAAATGGCAATAAAATAGAATAACTGAATACTTTTTCATGAGCTTTTTATCCTGTTGCATAAAAAACTATAATCACACTCAATGACAAAATTGCTCTTTAAAAATTTTGTGCATCTAATTTCAAATGCCTGGTAAGGATAGAAACAAAACCTAAATGCAAAACTTCACAAAAAAAGACTGATGCCGATATTTTCATCAAACTTCTAAAGCCTCTTGTTACAAAGTCAGGCCATTCAATAATGGGATGTAAGTAAGATATGTTTGTGTTCTATTTTGTATGGTGCTGAAAGTGATTAGAATCATTGTAGTTGGGTGCAAATATTTTAGTATTGGAGGTCAATTGGTATGAATGAGAGGAATATTTTGTGGGCGAAGAATGATAAGTGTGCATCAAGGATAATGGGAACACTGAAGAAAGGATGAGAACAATAGTTATTGATACACATACATTTCTTCTAATGTAAAGAGAAAAGTCACACAATTTTTCTGATATAAAAAAATTGCTCAAAACCAGCATATGGCTTGCTTTTAATATTACACATGCCCCATAAGTCACTTGACTTCGAAGAAAATATCTTCTCCATAATTTTAAGGGAGTAATAGGTCTGTTTTTTAATTTGCAACAGAATAATTAGAGGGCAGCTGATTTCTCAGGAAGCCAAAGATGTTAGATTAGTTGCAGCAGTATTAGTGGGAGAGTCCCAAGGACCTAATCATGAAAAGCAGATGTGTGTAGACCTACAACAGTATTATTTTCGTGCAAAAACTGACTTGTTTTTAGTGGTTTCCATACCTTCAGTTGCATAATATTTTCACACTTGAGAAATACCAATGCTATGTTAAATATATTCACTTCTACAGTTTCCCTTCGTAACTTAAAATATATTTCCTAAGGTGCACCTTGAAAAGAGTTTTACTTTGAAAAGAGTTTTAAAGTGGTAGCATGATCTCTTTAATAATGATTTTGAACTTCCATGAGTATAACCTGTAGGCAGCAGTATCTTAAATACAGAACTCATAACATATCTTATAAAAATGAGTTTTATTAGCCTGTTGTGCCTTTACTGACCAAAGCTCAAGTCCAGAAGTGAGTCAGTGAGTTGAAAAAAATATACATTGATCCAGTAAACATACAATTAAGGACACTTACTCTGGCCCTGTGCCACCCCTGTTGTTCCCACAGCAGAGATATAATACTCCAGATCAGAACGGAAGTTAAGCTCCATCCCAGACTGTCCCTCCTGACCAATGTCCACCAGCAGGAAATGCGTGTGGTTAGGATCCAGACGGGACATCTCTTGAGGAACATGAGCGATATCCTCAAATGCATAGGTGGCTGGCCATAAGCCTTGTTCCTGTGTGGAGGATTTTTTTTTTATTTGAAACACAGCAATTTGCAATTTTTTTCACATTCTGCATATTTTCCCTCCAAAGCTTGATTTTTACAACTGAAGAGCTCAGAAATTCTTGCCCTGCATTCTGTCTAGACATTTCTTTCAATGGTGTGCTATTTGACTTTAACTTTTAATAGAAAATAAAAAAGATATCTAATTTGATGGAAAATACTTAAAGTCAATTCAGTTGAGTTTTGATTTCTTTTTACTTTTGCCCTACTTCTTGGGCATTGATTTGGAGTCTCAATGAAGTTGGAAAAATTATAAACGTCATTCAAAAGAGCATGCGAGTGGACAGAAAATGTTTCATGAAGTCATACATATGCTGATCCTTTTTAAAGTTTGTTGATGCTCTTTTTTTTTTTTTTTTGTAGCTTTTTGTTTAAACAATGGATAAAGTTGTGAATAATTTTTTCTCAAAAACATGGATCTTATTCACTGACCCCTTCACCATCCAGTGCTAGGCTATTTGCCACACAGCCCCATGTGGCAATTCCAAGAGCCACGCAGGGAACAGGTGATGCAGCTCCAGATTTAGTGGTGTGATCTCGCACAGCCTCCCCCACAAACTCCATGACCCCTGATGCTGTGCCTCCAGAGATTATCCAAGCTCCTAAGGAAAGTGAGAGGGAAAACAACTTTGAAATTCTGCTTATTTTTTCACTTTGAAGAAGAAAATTAAGCAAAGCATCAATGTTGGGTACTCTATATTGTAAAATGAAAAAATTATTACTTCAGTGAGCAATCAATATGTATAATAACCAGAAGGAAGAGTTAATTTCAAGTTGTGACCCCAAAAAATAATTTTTAAAAGGTTGCCAAAAAAGAAATGAGTACTGTTTGATCACATTATGTTAGACACAATTTTTGGAAAGACCCAGAACAATGGCTCATTGCCATTTGTAAGGTATTTGCATTGCAATTACTAAATGCATTAATTTCAATTTAGATCTCAACACTCAATATTTTTTTTTTTGTTTCAATGATTTTTGTGAAAGTCCAAGGCGCCATCAAAATTTTTATTGTAAAATCAAAAGACCTTAAAATTTAAGTTAACCTATAATTAAAAAAAAAGCAACTGCCATCTTGACCTACTTATTACAAAAATACTAAAATGATATAACGGCATCAAACCAAAAAACATGCTTTAGGATGTGAAAAAAAAATATATAAATATCAACATCTGCATTGTTAGATAAAGCAAAAAAAAAAAACCTTTTATTTCATAATATGATTATGAAATTGTTCCCAAAATGCAATTTCTAACAGGCACAAAAAGTAAAATTAGAGTAATGAGCTTTGTTTAGCAATAAATTATTTGCTGGGGGATGAAAAAACACTGAGTTTAAGGTGTAAAATGATTTATGGCTTTTGTTAATTATATTCTTCCTCAGCTGAATTCTAGGTGTATTGCAAAAGAATCCATGCTCTCAGTCTGCTACTTAGTAAATAAAAAATCTCTTGTTGGATCTGTTTTGATAGATGCTACCATAGCTCATCTCCACCGTCCATACAATATTAGAGATAAAATGGATGTGTTAAATCTATTGACGATACTGCTTTTCATTTGGGTGTGGCAAGGGTGCCAGTTTAGGATGATATTCAAGTGTCTCTGACTCTCACCTACTGGCTATTCAAGATGAGCGGGTCCAGATTTTTCAAGAGGATACAATTTACTGAATCTTCTTCAATAAATCTCAGTGTAATATAGATGCTTTTTTGTTGTATAATATTGTTGCCTTTGAGCAGTGGAGCTCTACTGACTGATGTTTCTTTACTTGTCAGCAGGCAGCTCAGCTCTTTTAATGTTGTCAATCTATATAGGTTAATCATAGGCCTGGCAAGTTTGTTGTTTTCACTGCGATGTCAAAAAATTGTTGATCAGATAGACAGTGCATTATCGTGCAACTATTGTTTTCTTCTTATTTTCTGAAGTGAAAAAATATTATGATCTTAAAATACAAAGCTGGCATCATGCCATGAAACTGGTGCTTGCCACAAAGTTGGGCTCTACAAATACCATTACACTTAATTCTATCATTTTGCTGAAAAATTGCTTTCAGCATTTTATTTTTATAAGGTACATTATCAATGGGAAAATCCTAAATGGCTTAGTAATATCACCCTAAGCAAGTGTTATTAATTAAATAAAAGAACAATTTTAGGGCCTTTACCACAGAAATTGGTAAGCATGCATTTTATGCTTCAATGGTAAACAATAGCATTTTCAACCCATTGAAAAAACAGAAAAACAAAAAAAAACTATTTTAAATACCTGCTCTGAAACTATAAAGGTCATAATCAATTCAATTTTTTTTCTTTTCATGGCCAAAAAAATAAAGCATTGTATTACAAGAATCAGACGACAATTAAATTAAAATCCAGCATTTCGACACTGTTTATAATATCCAACACATGCTTCAATGGTAAACAATAGCATTTTCAACCTATTGAAAAAACAGAAAAACATAAAGGTCATAATCAATTCAATTTTTTTCTTTTCATGGCCAAAGAAATGTATTACAAGAATCAGACGACAATTAAATTAAAATCCAGCATTTCAACACTGTTTATAATATCCAACACATGCATTTGAATTATGTAAAAAAAAAAATAATAAAAAAGTTCACTTTCAATTTTGTCTTCAGATGTAAATATTAACCAAGAGACCTTAATCAAAAACAAAGACGTATAGCCTTTAGACAATAGAATCAATCTGAAGATAAGAATTTCCATATTGATGGCAACAAATGTCGATGGTGGAGAGAGAGAGTAAAATTCATTAAGTCTTCTGCATTGAACAAAATTATGGATATTGACCCTCCCCTTTACCAAGCCTTTCTCACTTCAGTTTCTTTTAAGCCTGTTTGATCTGTAACCTCTGCAGCCTCTAGCTAGTTTACTTCATCAATTTAAAACGCAGCCACTTTCAAGCCTTGCTTACCCATGATCATTTTCATCTCTAACTAGCCTTATGTTATCAAAGCTTGCTCATTTGTGCTTACTACAACCTCTACTTCACCTTGCTCATTTGTGCTTTCTGTAGCCTCTACCTAATTTACTTCATCTGTGTTAACTGCAGTCTCTATCAAGCCTCTCTAACTCTTATTCAGTTCCACCTCTGCCTAATTTTGTTTACCATTGTTAAGTGCAAACTCAACATTGCCTCTCTTACCTGTGTTCACTGCAGCCTCTACCAAACCTTGCTTGAGGAGGGTACTGAGACGAGGTTTTAGTTCCAATTTTTCAGCTTCACCAGTTACAGAGATCAACAGACAAGGCTGTGGCATCTTCCAGTATTTGATCATAAGTTCCCACACATCAGACATGGGTGTTGTAAAGTCGACTCGTGCATACTGAAGATATGCAAAGAAAAGGTTATCACAATCATGTTCATGTCTGGATTCTTTTTGCTCAATGGCCTTTCAAATTAAAACATTAAACAAACCCTTTAATTTAAACTCATTATATCCTTAGGTGGAAGACATGGCAATCAAGTATTAAATCACAAAACATAGTTTCAACTAAGATTTACATAGTTGAAAAAAATTTTTCATTTCATAATATCCTAGCCATTTTTCATTACTGTTTTAATAAAACAAAATTTTTTTTGCTCTCTAATATAAAAAAAAATGATGTCCATCAAGGGCATCGACTTCTTAAAAAAGTTTTACATAGGGTTGATGAAGCAGAAACCACAAGGACATGATATAAAGAGTCTGTACCTACAAAAACAAACAGCTTTGACAATCTCTTTACGAATCTGTTCAAAGTCTTTTTTTCTTTTTAAATGATCTGTTCTTTTTCTGATTGAAAAAAAAAAATGTGTAATTCCCCACTATTCCAAGTAAGCTCATTAAACTCTACAAGCTTTTAAAATGTGGAAAAGCTACCAGAGATTTTTCAACATCAGTGCCAAACCCTGTGAAGAAGATTTCTCCAAAAGAATCACAGGGTTCTTTCTCAGTATGTGTGTCTGGGTGCCACACTTGGTCATCAGTGTCACTAACATCCATTTTCCTCTCCTCATGCCATATCTTGGGCCGGCCACACTCACAACTGTCTTTACCATCACTGAGGGTGGTAAGATAAAGATATTGAGAAAAGATATTGATTGCAGCAGAGAAGTAAAAAAAAAAAGCATATTATGAAGGATTGACTAAGCTTGACATTTATTACATACCCAGTTTGTATTTTGATTTCTTTAAATCCACGATTCTCTTCTATGCAAACTTTACAGGAGTTGAAAAATTAGACAATAATATTTATGTAGGTTATTCTGTCCTGTATTTTGTTTAAACTTCAAGTTAAAACTTTTAAAAAGAGCGTTTTTAATAAGAAAAAAAAAATTCATAATAATACCATTTGCAGCATCCAATTTTATTCAGAATGGTCTCAAGACAAATAGATGCCTAAATTTCAGCAAAATTGAAAAAAAAAAAAGATGGAAAGAGTGTTTTTAAGGGACAAACAAGGCATGACATAAAAACGGGTCCTTTATTGATGGTTTTCCACTATTCATATATGTACCAAAATAAGACTTTCGCAAATTTTGAAATTGCATCAAGTATAGAGAATTAATTTTACGACAGAAAAAAAAAGAGAAACAAGTACCATTTATACTTTCAGTTGTTATAAATCATTCAAACATTTTGAATGAAATATAAGTGCAAATCGTTTATAATTATTAGGTCTAAAACATGTTTATGATTTAAATTATCTCTACCATCTCTTGATTATCTTTCTTCTTTTTTCCAATGTTTTTTTGCCTCTAGGGGTGTTTTAACTGTGTAACTTACTTAAATTTTTAAGAGCCTTCCTGATAATAAGATAGATTCTTAGTGCCATATAGGTAGCATTATACTTATTTCCAGGACTGAAAAAAACAGTTGTTGAAAAAAGCACAACACAGAGCATACAAACGATATCTTGTTTTTAAGACATTGATCTGCTAATATAAGATATATGATTTTGATAGACGAAGTCAGGCTCTGGTAAAATCAGGATTAATTGGGTGTTTTGTACTGCAGAAAAGGTTTAAACTTTTTGTTTCTCTATTTCATATATTACAGAAACATTCATAGATGTGGCTTTGACATCAAGAATGAAGTAATCAAAGATAATATGGTTACATAGTTTTATATTGAAATTCCAAATTTCAGCTTCTCGCGTAAAATTTTATTTCATCTTAAGAGTTTAACATCTCCTAACTTATCGGTGATGTCATAATATAAAGACAATAATGTTAATTTCATAAAGATGATTGCAATGTTTTTTTTTGTTTTGTTTCCTTTTAAAAATTTTATTTCATCTTAAGAGTTTAACATCTCCTAACTTCTTGGTAATGTCATAATATAAAGACAATAATGTTAATTTCATAAAGATGATTGCAATGTTTTTTCGTTTTGTTTCCTTTTAAAAATTAAAAAAATTTTATTTCATCTTAAGAGTTTAACATCTCCTAACTTCTTGGTAATGTCATAATATAAAGACAATAATGTTAATTTCATAAAGATGATTGCAATGTTTTTTCGTTTTGTTTCTTTTTTAAAAATTTTTAAAATTTTATTTCATCTTGAGAGTTTAACATCTCCTAACTTATCGGTGATGTCATAATATAAAGACAATAATGTTAATTTCATAAAGATGATTGCAATGTTTTTTGTTTTGTTTCCTTTTAAAAATTAAAAAAATTTTATTTCATCTTAAGAGTTTAACATCTCCTAACTTCTTGGTGATGTCATAATACAAAGAAAATAATGTTAATTTCATAAAGATGATTGCAAGGTTTTTTTATTTTGTTTCCTTTAAAAAAAACATAACATTGGGTCAATACTTTGAGAAATTAAATGTCATAAAGACCATAAACTCACCCAATTCCATTAGGTTTTATAGCATATTTTGAGCAAATTCTTTGTTGTATTTGATTTGTGATAAATGAAGCAGTTTCCCTCTGGGAAAAGAAATGTATACATAATTGATATTATTCATTCGAACTTCATGCATGGCAGACAAAACATTGCTCAAAAAAATAGCAAAATAGTTCATAATAGATATTTTAATGAATGCACCAAATCATGCTAAACAGAAGCATACAAAAAAGCAAAGAATGTGAAGTATAACAAATTAGAAGTTAAAAGTACATAAAAACATCTGTAACCGAAAGATGAACAGCTATCTTCACCCATACAAAATGATATGCCTCTCTCTCTCTCTCTCTCTCTCTCTCTCTCTCTGTGTGTGTGTGTGTGTGTGTGTGTATCATTTATATAAATATACATACAACAAATAAAACATCAATACTAAGTATCAAAGCAAACATAACATGGTGCCCATCATCAATACCAAGCATAAAAAAGGCATAGCAAAGTAAATATAGGAAAATTCTAAAATAACAAAGGAACATTCAGAGGTGTGAATTTGTTTCTTCAAAACCATAGAAACACTACACAATTAAAGAAAAAAAAAAGACGAGGCACTGAAAGATCAAACTGACCAAAGAGGTTGGCAAAAATATCATAGAAAGGAAAGGTCATTATTATTCAGTAGCAGGCAAAATAACAGAGAGTGTGGTAAAAGATCATTACAGTTTCTGCTCTTCCAGCAGAAAGACCAATCTGGTTTAGAAAAAGGTGAAGAAAAAAACAACAGACATTTACACTTTCTGCTATGACAAGAAAAAACCAGAAGTTTTTTCAGAGAAAAATTGTTCATGAATTCAAAATAAGCTACACAAATCTTGCTGAGTACAGCAGCTTGAAAGCATCCATGCAGAGAATATCCTGGATAAAGAAAACTGCCTATGTCAATTTTAAGATAGATATATATGAGACACATTCACTCCGTTCGGGGCATAAGGTACCAGGCCTATTTTTAGCATATTGTGCTGTAAAGTTGACCATAAGTTTTTAGGCAACATTTTCAATATTGCATATTGAGTTTTTATTATTAATGTTTAGCTCTCATAAGATCCATTTATGTATTTATGTTTTAAAAAATAATGGCCAAAATTTACAGATGAGTATTCAAATCTGTAAATTCAGTTTTCTCAATAAAATGATTTTCTGCTTTATGTGTTTCACTGATGCTTGGGTGAGCATATTTCTGCCCAAAATTATCTGATTGATATGAATTTGGTATAAAATTGAAAATTTAGAGGACTTGTGCTATATATAATATAACATTTGTAACTCAAATATCCCTGAAGTACTTCATGAGAACTCAGAGGGGTGTAATTTACGTGAGCTGTTTTTTTGCTTGTTTTTTTGTTTACTATGATAATGGATATAATGGAGATGAAAGATTTTACTAATTGTACCACCAATAATAGGTGGAGATGATTTTTTTTTCCTTATTTTTTTTGTGGGGGGGGGGGGGGGGGGG
>BLXT01006392.1:835107-846517 GCA_019648995.1 Plakobranchus ocellatus | reverse complement strand
AAAAAGAAATTATGCTTCACTGGTTGCAAACATTTGAGGCCTCGCCTCTATCTTGTGCTTCTCTAGTATGTGCGAGTCGACTATATGACGCCTACATCTGTTGTGTGGGAGCTGATGATTAAGTACTGGAAAATGCCAGAACCTCGCCTCCTCATCTCCCTCACTGGAGGAGCTCAGAGATTTGAACTCAAACCTCGTCTCAGTTCTCTGCTCAAGCAAGGTTTAGTTGAGGCTGCAGTCAATACAGGTAAAACTCCTTATGATATGGTTTATTTAGTGTTTACTTTTACGAGGGCATGTATGCTGCAGATTGAGAAAATTGTCTTACTTTATTCAGCATCTGTCATGGTATCAGTGGAACATTCTGCTCTTTTTCTTTGTAAGTCAAGCCATTTACATTTGAGATCAAAGGGCATGAACGTTTGAGAACATAGGATTGCATTTACAAATTACAACTGAAAAGTTTTATGTATGATGCAAAATACATGTTTATAAATTCAAGAAGTAAAAGCATAAAACTGCTGTTTGGAAATTTCCCTCTTCCCCTCTTTATCCCTGCCCCAGTCCCTGCACCTTTCTGTCACCTTTTTTCTTTTTTCTTTTTTTAATTGTAATGTGTTCTTTATCAATGATTTTGATTTTGTATGACAGGAGCCATTCATGACATTTTTACCCATCAGTCATAAGTCTACTAGTTTTTTGATTGACTCAAGCTAATCCATTCTTGCTTAAAAATTTTGATGGATCAAGATGTGCTATATTATTTGAGACCAGTCCTAATGATTTGGAAGTTGCATTTTGACATTTTAAATCACTGAAACAGCCGAAACATTTTTCCATGAAATTTGCATTAGTAAAAATTGAGTGAAGCAATGTTAAATCCGAGTCAAGGTATGCAATTTAATTTTTGAAAAATGAATTTCAAAAAAATTTTAAAGCCCATTAAATTTGCCTTTTTCTTTCAAGGTCTGTTTGAGACATCAAGATTTGAAAAGACTGTTTGCAAGACATATTTGGTATTGCTTGTTTCCTATTCTGATTCATGAAAGAGATATAGCCAGCTTCTTTAATTACTTAAGTTACCAGTTTTGATCCCAGCATTGAGACCCAACATCTCTATCTTACTTAATTCTCACGCAATTTCTATTAGGTGCGTGGATCATCACTGGAGGCACAGCATCAGGGGTCATGGAGTTTGTGGGTGAGGCTGTGCGGGATCACATCACTATAACTGGTCGTGGATCACAGGTTCCCTGTGTGGCTCTTGGAATTGTCACGTGGGGCTGTGTGGCAAACAGGCTTGCACTGGATGGTGAAGGGGTAAGTAAACGTGAACTGAGATAAATTTGTATGAAATATAATTTAATGAGGTTTTTTTTGTTGTTATTAGAATTTTATAAAGTAGTAAGCAACTTATTTTTCCTTCAAATCTCACGACAACTAACTAACCAACTTTTAGTTCACGGAGCAAAATCCCATTAGCATGGGCGCTTCCCTGCTCATGAGGGTCAGGGTTCAGTGAGTGCCTGGGCCATAGGTCATAAAATTTTACTGCGATGCCTAGAATGGCATTGGGGCGTCTGCTTGAAATTTAAAATTTTATCACAAATTTGAAATAGTTAAAACATGAACTTAATGTAGTGCAATCTTTTTTTTAATTATGAAGCATGCAGTAAAAAAAAAGCTTTTTTTTCTGATGTAATTTATGATGTCATGTGTGTTGTTATCATTTACTTACAAGCGCTTGAAAACAGGCAAATTTGTTAAACTGATAGGAAAAACATGTGCACGTTTAAAAATGTTATAACTTTTTAATGCAGCTTGTGATTGTCTTAGAATATATATAAATGAAAGACTAAACAGTTGTAAGATCCAGCCTCAAATGTAACAAAAGAAGGTCAGTAGGTGGTTTTGATTCAGACACACTTTTTATCATAAGATGCCGCTGTCAGCATGATCACAGGGATGTGTGGGCATTAACTGGAGTTGGATGTTCGTTTGTCTTGTGTTTGCAGGCGCCTTTCAAATTTCTGAATAAAGTTGTTGATAGAGGACATTTGTTTGTGGTATGGTTAATAAAGTGACTGATTGTTGGAGGTGAGGGTTTAGGTTGTAAATAGCAAAATATATCATACACATCTCATTTTGTACTCTTTGTAAACATATCAAAGAGATCTGTTAATCTTTGCTCGGGAGGTGTTCGCTGCAGTACAAGACTTGTGAGCTGTGGGGTGATCTACAAAATTAATGTCTTTATTGTGAAAGACATTTTTGTTCTCTCATGTGGCAAACCCCTTGCCCTGTGTTCTATTTTGGCTATTGTAGAATGGAACATACCCTCTTCTTGTTGACCATATAAGCACATACCAAATCTCTGTGCCCTCATCCAATTACACAGCATATTCACACAGCATTATATTTATCACCAACATGTCATACTTTTACTTTTATTTGTTCTCGATTTATGCACCGTCTAGCAATAGTCTACATAAGTTCTATTTTCTATCAATATGTTTCTTGTGTAAGTGTTTTATGATGCCTGGTCAACAACAAAAAATCAAAGGAAACACATATAAACTACAAATGGTATATAAATGCCAAGCTTATTGTCAGGGAAAGATTTAAATTATATATTCTAATTAAGGTATATGATATGTTTTTTGTTTTTCCCTGTGCCTTTCCTATTCTTTGATCGTCCCAGATTGATTAATATGATAATCAATGAGTGTTAGTTTTCTCAACTTTTGCAATTTCTCTTAGTTTTTGTTAATTTAATTTTATTAGTGCCATTAATTTATCTATGAATTGACCACGAGATATGTTCACAAGCAACTTTAATTTGAGCATTTGAGGTCCATTTGTAGAAGTTCTTTCACTTTTTTATATTTTTTATTGCTGTTTAGGGTACTGAAACTGTTATCTTAAATAGAATTCAAAATAGTAAGATAGAGTAAAATCGCAGGCTGAAACACTGACAATTAGGTATTAATTAATGCACTCACTTATTTAAAAACATCTGAAATCACAATCAAGACTTGATGAAAAGGAGCTGATAAATTGTTACTTCCCAACGGATTTCAATGAAATAAAGACCAAACTAAAGTATGAAAATTGAAGACAAGGACAAAAGACAAATATTAATATCCTCTTCATAGTTAAAATATTATGAAAGAGGGAATAAAACCTAAAATAACCCCGTTTCACAAGACCAGTCATCTCTCCTCGCTTCCCTTACTGACAGGGTCATAAGTCAGCAGTGGCCAGGGTGAGCGGTACCTGGGCTTCACTTTTCCGGTACTTATCTAGTGGGAATTTTCCCGCCTTGTACTGCTAAAGGCAACAACAGAGAAAAACTAAATGTTTTCGTTGCCGTGACCTATCAACATTACTTTTCATCATACCAGTTAAATCAGAATTTTTTTTTAGGTTATAAACCTTGTTTGTGCGAGCAAGGCAAGGTAATTTTCTACTGGCAGTAAGATACGCTTTGAAGCCTTACAAGAAAAATTAATGCTGCTCTCAAATAGGAATATGTTCATTTTTTTTTTCCAGAGAATTTGACTTTTTGTCATTTTATGTTCAACGTAAATGAAATATAACGGTAATTTTGAGGGCAAAGAGGTCAAGTGTCTAACAATTGATCTTACAAGCAAGGCCAAAAACAATAAAACATACAAGGCAGCACCTTCTATAGTTTTAATAATGCATGGTAGCAAGCAAACTTACATGATTATTCACAAAACTATTGGATAAATGCTTGTTCAAAGTTAGAACAGACATAATGTGGCTACCCTGGGCTACAATCTTTGCAAAAGACAATCTGAAACTTCTATCTTCACAAAATGGCTAAGTCCATGATTTGGCTCATTAGCACTGCCAAAGGGATCTTTCATAATCCAGTGAATCAGGTATATTGATCAGATGCTATTTTCCTGAAAACACTTTTAAATGATTTTTCAGATTATTTTTAGACATCATGGGGAATCTTTTTGAATCATTTTTTGTTTTACTTTTGCCTTGGAGTTGACTTGTTTGTGGGCAGCATCATCAGTAAATCTACATAGTAAAATAATCTTCAAAAGATTTGATTTCTCATACTATAATGAGACATGATCACATGGAATTGGGCTTTGGTCTACATTTTTTCAGAGGATCTATAGGCTGATTGAAATTGATTCAATGCCCATGCAGATCTAAATCATTTTTGTTACATGCTGTCCACATTAGGGATTAGCTCCTTCAGTGCCCAACCTGATTTATCAGTGGTAGGATTTGTCTTCAAAACATCATGGATATAGAGGTTATTTACCAGATTTATTCTGCTGGCTCTGTCATTACCAAATCTTAAGAGGAAACTGGATATCCATTATCTTACGTGGATAGGCACAGATAAGGCATATTCTTTCATTGATTAATTAGAGAGGGACACTAAAGAATTTAAATGCTCAACTAACCTATTCACATGTTTTTGCAGAGATTTTCTTTTCATCTTTGCACCTTTCCATGTTTGAAAAATTAATAGTTTTAACTTTACCCCATTACACAGGAAAAAGGCTTATGGCCAGCCACCTATGCCATAGAGGATGTAGTCCATCTTCCCCGAGGTATGGCTTCCCTGGACCCTAACCACACCCACTTTCTGCTAGTGGACAACGGCCGTGAGGGAGTGTTTGGTGCAGAGATAAATTTCCGCTCTGAGCTAGAGCATTACATCTCTGCTGTGGGAACGACAGGAGTAGCTCAAGGCCAGAGTAAGCTTTTAAATTTTAATGCTGCTGCAGGTTTTTATTGTTGTTTCACAATTGCAAATTTTGTCTAACAACAGTTGCCATAATTGAATTCTGATAAGAGGAAGGAAGAGTAAACGGTGAAAGAAATCTGAGAGAATGATAGGATAAAGTGTTTATGGACATTCCAGAAACCAATTCTCACAAATGTGTAAGAGATTAGAAATTTTGTTTTGCTTTCAATTTTTTAAAATTATTTTTTTATGTTCTTTGAATGCTTAAACAAACATGCAGTAAGCAAAGTTCTTTATGGGGTTCAAATACATGAAGTTATATTTGAGCAATTGCCAAAAGATGGACCCCCAAATTGGGTCACGTTTTTTACTGCATTTTGAGAAAAAGAATCTTCAATTACAAATTGGAAAAGTCCAATTGAGTACCAATGAGGTAATTTTCATGAGGAGTCGGACAGCAGGAGTAGATCCATGTAAAAAAAATTGGTCTATGTC
The DNA here is from genome assembly GCA_019648995.1 of Plakobranchus ocellatus. Classification (NCBI taxonomy): domain Eukaryota; kingdom Metazoa; phylum Mollusca; class Gastropoda; family Plakobranchidae; genus Plakobranchus; species Plakobranchus ocellatus. The sequence goes on along the minus strand of BLXT01006392.1, from coordinate 841,281 downwards.
TCTTCATTTGGTGGTGAGCTTTATTTGTTGATGGGTGACCACTTTTTTGGTGATTTTGTCATCATAGTTGTCATCGAAACTTATTCGGTCAATTTAGACAGCAAGAATGCATCCAAAACTGATTTTTTTAACATGAAGCAGTACTTCGTATGCCATTGTACTGACAAAAGCAAAATTTGTGTATCGATGAGTTAAATTTTTTCAAATAAGGCTTGTAGAAAAGCTTTCACACATAACTATGATGACAGCCCACATTTTGGCAAACCCTCATTTATGAATTAAAATAACTCAATAAATTACCTTTTTAAAAAAAAAAATATATACTCCCTTTTGTTAACCATCCATACAACTATACCATAGAAAACCTTCAAAATCCTACACTGTAATTGTAGCAGTTGTCTTTCTCTCTGTGCAGCAATTCCAACACCAGTGGTTCTTATTGTTGTTGAGGGTGGAGTCAACACCATGGAGACTGTTCACCAATCCAGCAAGAGGAACACACCAGTTGTGGTCATCAATGGATCTGGCCGTGCTGCTGACATCCTTGCTTTGGCATTCAAAATCACTGCTGATCCAGCAAAGTAATACAACACCATCTGACCTAATGTATTGTAATGTCTTGGTAAAGAAGTGAAAAATATACAAATATTGCATCCTCACAAAACAAATAATTAAGCATATGGATCTTGAGGATGCCTTAATGTCTAACGAAAATGGTAAAAAACACAACTGTCAACTTAAAAGCAATTAAAAGAAAATTTGAAACCTAGTGGAAATGATGTTAGTTCAATTTTTCAGTCTTTCTAAAAAAATGTAAAGCAGAACTTTTGAAATGTTTTAAAGAGTACAAATGCTTCTAAGTGAAAAGATAAGGTCCTATGCTAAAATGTCGAAAAGCAACTGTAGGCATTTACACTAAATTCAACTTTACTGGATGACTAATTTTTTTTTTATGCTCATACTTCTATGTAAACCATCAATTATTGTTTGAAAAATTATTAGGTTCCAGCATGACAATTTGAGAGGAAGAGAAAGACGGCTTGTTAAATAAATAGTTTTTTATCTTTTCAGCCCAGACAGATCTAAGTTTCTGCCAGATTTTGATGACATCATGAGAAATGCTGTCACAAAGACATTTGTATGGAAAGCTCATGACAAAGACAAGGACAAAAAGATTCAAAATTGTATAGATAACACAAGATCCGCTTTGAAGAGACGTAACTTGGTACATACTTGTTTGTTTTTTATATGCTTTAAGTCAAATATTATTAAAGAAATCTAAGAAGATGGAAAAAACATATTCACAGTCAATGAACATATGGAAAAAAGATATTTTTAAAATTAAATATTGAGAGTATCATTCAAGTAGGTCATATGAAAGTGTCTGATCTTTGGATTTTCTTTTTCTTTCTTTTTTTTTTGTTAGTCCGTTTCATGAATGACAATGATCTTGTAAATGGAACATGCATAAACTTACCAATTCAGTTTTAGTTGAAAATCCATACATGACATCATTGACAAAATTGCATTAATTATTTCTTTCGTGTTCCTTTCATCAGATCAATATTTTCAACCTTGATGAATCTGATTCAGTTAAAGACATAGACCGTGCCATCTTGTTTGCTTTGCTCAAGGGTAAGGGTTTCTCAGGTCTACATTTTTGTTCCTAGGTCTTCTATATTTAATTAAATATATATTACACAGACAAACTTTAAAGACTATATTCAAGCACAAGTTCCACTTAGATTAATACTTATCATGAACTACTTTTTGAGAAAGAACTATTAGACTGTCATCATGCATTGGTAATTCTAAAAACCAAATGTTTGATGTCATCCCAAAATAAGACTTTATGCAGCAGGAAAGTGTATGAAAGATATATAGAAGTGCAGTAAATGTTGTTTCATTTTATATTTCCTGTTGTGATTTTTACAGGTTTTTATTACACAATTTTTTTTTTTCGCAATGTTTTATATGCATGGAGATGCTCTTAATATTTTCTTTAGTCCCCATTCCTGTGCTGCAAAATGGCTCATTACATGGTGAGACTTCAGAAACATGAACTATTTTTATAAGGATAAGGAATTGAAAGACCTAAAATCATAAAAAAAAAAAAAAAAAATCTTAGGGAGAGGACAAGGTAGTGAAAAAATCAAAGAAGCAGTGGCAAAGTCCTTTTGGTACACAGCGAACACAATTGACTACTGAAAAAGGCAGAAAATGGCAATAGGCATACAGCCTTTGATGTTACATCTGTGACAGAAAGGCAGATGAAGACGATGAGCAAACAGAAAGATTTACATGTCTCTCTGTCTTTTTGGGTTCCGCAGCCAACAAGTTTAATTGTAACTCACAGCTTGCTTTGGCTCTAGCATGGAATAGATGTGACATTGCTCGACAGCAGATTTTTATACCGGAAAATCGCACACAATGGAAGGTTTGTTAGTGTAATTTGTACTTTTTTTTTTTACATCATTTGTTTATGTATCATTGGTAATAATCGAATATCGTCACAAAATATGATCATACTATAAATATAATTTATTGTATTTTTAAAGGTATTTCCAATACAATTTTGAATTTTCAGAATTATGTCATTTCACCTACAAGTATTTTCTGACATCAAGATATTTTATCATGTACAAACTTCCCTTTGGAAATCAAAAGTTATCTTTATAAACCAAAACTATTTCATAATAGCCCTAAATTTAGTTTGCTTGAAAAAAAGTTCGAATTGAGAATTAGTATACATACATTTTCAAAATTATCTTTTATTTAATAAGAACTTGTGTGTTCTTTTTGCATTTTTTTTTTCAGTTAAAAGATCTGTATGATGCCATGTTTACTGCCCTTGTCCAGAATCGGCCAGATTTTGTGCAGCTTTTTCTGGACAGCGGTGTTGATCTGAAAAAATTCCTCACTGTCAAAACACTATGGAATCTTTACTGCAATGTTTGTACAACAACTAATGCCTTATGCTCTTTATTTCATGTTTGGCTAGACTAATCAAAGACATTTTTGTGAGTCCATTAGGGGAAATGAGTCACAAGCCCTAGGACAAACTTTTGCACTAGCGATTTTGAAAACTTTTATTGACTCAAGAAGATTATAAAAGTGCAACCATCAAACTCACATACCTTTCAAAAGAGTAAAGATAAAGACATTGAGATTTTTTATCGTTAGAAGTGTGCATTATCAGCCTGTATATCTTATTCAAAACCCAACATGTCTAAAGTTTGACTTGTGAGTGATTTACTCAGCTTGTCTTTCATAGAGAAAAATTATTTTTGATCTTTGACAATAGTGTCTTTTTTATGTGAACATAAAAGAAAGGGGAAAACCCCCTGAAAATAAATTCAATAATATGAATGTATTAAAAATATTTTTGTCTTAATACAGAACATACATCAATATTAATTTGAACAAAATGTATCATTTGTTCTGTTGTCATAAGAAGAGCACACGTTGATAGGAGTCAATAATGTATACATCTTTAATGATTTTGTATGAGCCTGCAAATGGATCCCTGAACATTACATATCTTAAAACACTATTATCCACTTCTGTTTTTTAGTGCCTCAAGGTTTGTCTTCAGATATTTTGCAATCATAAGAGAGTCGATAGACGTGATTTTGAATCTGTGACAACAGACCAAAATATTGGTATTTAAACTCTTTCAATATTGACAGAAAAATACTGCCTGTGGCATTTTTGTCAAAATTTTTACCTATTTCCCCACCACTGCAATGAAATTGAAAATTGAAAACATAGTAGGATTTGAATTATCACATCAATTTAATATTCAACAAGAAAAGCATACTTTGAATCATCAAAATTATGTTTGCAGCATTTGACTCTCATGTAAATACTGTTTTCTTCTTCTCTTTTCTCTCAGTGCCTGAATGTTGAAGATGATGGTGAAGCTTCTATCTTGAGAAATATCATCACTTACACCTCTGTAAGTTCTGGCTAGTTGTGTATAAAAATTTGATTGTAGGTCTTTTTGTGCACTATATCTCATTTTTCCTATGAAATGGGAAAACAAGCCTTTTTGTGCTTTTTTCTTTCGTAACCATTTGTGAGCTTAATATCATTAAACACAATTTTGATCATGGGCATTCATAAAATTTGTTTTTGTTTTTGTGAAGCCTTTTTATATACAAAAGCATACTATGTACATGTATTTCAAATTTTATTTAGTTATTTCGATGCAAAATGCAAGGGTTGTAAGACAAGAAGTTAAAACCAAAACTACTTTAGTAAGAGTAATCAAAACTCAACAAATAACTTAATCACACCTTGGTGTGCCTCCACTTCTTTTGAATTGTCTAATCACAGCAAGGCTGGGGGGCATACCTGCGTCTGAAACCACTGGAGGAGTGGAAAGATTTTCCCAAAGATGGCATACTGCACAACATCAACAGGGCTATCATACACTTGCTCAAGGATGAGTCTTTCTCTTTCTATCTGGGTGAGCTCAGTAACACTAAACCCTATTGCTGAAATAATCTTGATGATTCTGAAATCTCAATAAATGTTTTTCAAGAAAATTCTATTGGAAGAGAGTTTTTAAGCTTTGTGACACTGCTTAAATTTAAATATGCACTGAGAATCCTGCAAGAGTTATGTTTATTAAAGAAGCTGGCACTCTGACTTTAATCAATGCCTTTCCTTGAGGTGCTAGATACCCTTCTGCTCTCCAAATACTCACCGGGAAGCTGATTATTTGGATGAGCAAATAAGGTCCATGTGTGATGAAAGAACTACCACAAAGTGCCATGTCCCTAGATTTGTAACACTAACTAAACGCTTTCCTAATCCTTTATGGAGAATAAGTGAAATTATTCCTTGTTTACAAACAGAGTTTTCTTTAAACTTTCTTTTTAAAAAAATTAAGCGAAGTCAAATAAGTGAATAACATGAATTTAAATCTTCATTTGAGCATCTCTATATTTTGAGGAAAGTTTTCTTAGTTAATTGATATCACTGGCTACTTTTTATGTGCAGTAATTTAAAGTTATCAATGAAATGCGGAAACCAATGTGTCAAACTATTATTTGGTGAATTAAGAGACATTTAAAAAAATATTACAGTGAGCAAAATACGTCAAAGCAAGAAATAAATGTATAATTTTTTTCTCTGGATGACAAATATCAACTTGGGAGTAAAAAATATTGATGAAATGAAAGATAAAGTTCCAGTGCTATTTTAAAAATTTTGTAAATTAAGTTATTTTGTGATTCCTTTACCAATCACATTCTTCTACAATTTGGAAAAGGAACAGTGGCTTACCTGGTAGGGCAGTTGGCTACCAAGTGAAATGTTTGAGGTTCAAATCCCAGTCTGGGCCAAGTCAACTTTTCATTACTCATCTGTGTCTGCCCACCACGAAGTGGTTAGCTAGTCTTTTAAGACGAGGCGAAAGTAAAGGCAGCAATGAAAACAATGGCAAATTGCCTCAGAATGGTGTATGTTGTGAACTATCAGGACTCTAATCCTGGTTCTGCTGTCCTTGGACTAAGCATGGGACCCACTTTATTTTCATTGATAGCCTCTATTGTTCATCTTTGTTAGTACTTTTTATTTAAAATGACAGCATTTTGTTTTATTGAAATACCCTATACTGTTCACCTTTGTTAGTACTTTTTATTTAAAATTACAGTATATTGTCTTGATCTCCTTCTGGTCTGCTTTTATCTCTCTTCAGACCCAAGGTTTCTTGTCCGGGGAGAGGAGCCTTGCATTGAATGGAAGGGTGACCGTGCTGTCATTCAACCTTTGCTGGAGCGCATTCACTCCAAAAGCAAAGACAATAATACTGAAGGTGTAGGTGCAAATGCACAAGGTGAGGTAACTAACTTCTGACGACCCATTTATATTTAAGACTAAACATAGAAGTGATGTTGTTGATTTTATGGATGATATATTCAGAAATTAACATTTAGATGAAATTTAAACTAGTGGTAGAACACAGATGGAAGTAGATTTTGAACTTGGGCATTCACTTTTTATTTACATTCCGTCTTTTAATATAAAAAATATACTGAAATTACGAGCTGTCAGAATTGACTAAAGTTAAATTTTCTTAAGCTAGCTTGAGCTGCTTAACCAGCCCCATGTTGGCAAAAGACTGAAAGGTGCTGATAATATAAAGAAAAAGATGAATGAAGCCTA
>BLXT01006392.1:797891-810225 GCA_019648995.1 Plakobranchus ocellatus | reverse complement strand
CCCCCCCCCCCCCCCCCAAAAAAAAAAAATTTTATTTCAAACCTTTAAGTGCTGCATTAAACATTTAATCCCAGAATGGTACTTATGAAATATCAGTTTAGCCAAAAAAAAAAAAACTCAAAATCTTATATATGTTATCACTAGGTCTATAATTTTATGCATTTTAAGATTAGTGCTTCAGAAACTGCTTTTAAAACTCATAATGTAGGGAGGATAGAGAAACAAAATTCCTTTTTAAATCAATATAAATTCTGAAACTTTTTTGGACCTATTTTGTAAACAAGCTATGTAATAAGGTTTATAATGTTAAAACTTAGCTTTCTTTTTTCTAAGGTTCGCTTTTTTTTTATTATTTATTTTTATTTTTATTTTTTAATATTTTTTTGCTTTTCTTTGAAAATGTTCCTTCCATTCAATTTAATGATAAATACTTTGATGTGGCATTTATGCCCTGTGAGTGAAAAATGTTTTAATGATCGCAGTTTGATCAAGCTAGAATATTTTACCCATAACTTAAAAAAAAGTGCAAATAACCTGTTCATTTCAAAATGATCTCAGGATTTTTGGCCAGGGCATGAATGGCAGGCTCAAATTTGAACCTGCGACGGTAGAGGTCAGGGTGGGTTCACTTGCCATTATGCTATAAATGCCTCATATTTTATGGTGTGCTAAATCAAAGCAGCATAATCTAAGTTAATCCAGATGATTAGCCATGTTTACAAACCTAAAGTCAATGATTGCATGCTAGACAGTTGCCTGCCGTAAAAAAATATACATCTTCTGAATACTTGCCCTAATGTGATGCTTTGATCCCGTTTACAAATTAAAATTAAAAAAAATTTTTTTTGCCTATGAAATCTGAAAATATCTTGTACTTGCATTTCCTTCTCTCTCGTTCTCTCTCTCAGAGAGAAAAGAATTCTCTTATTACCCTTTCTTATAGACAAACTTCCATTTCCTCTGTTTGCACAAAAGGCCAGGATCAAAGTTTATAAATTTTTTTTGTTTTTGAAAAATCAAGGTCATACTATTAACTGTTACAAAATCATAATGAATGCAATACTGTGCGACATGTAATAATGCTTGGTGGTTGCTATGATGTAGGTTTATGGTAGTAGCAGACATGAAGGTTAATGCTGTTGTTGCTTGTCAAATTTCTCTTATGAAATTGTAATATATGTATGTTCTATTATTATTTTAGCAGGGTCTTTACATGAAAGTAAAAGCGTTTTGCTATGGCTAAATCATTTTTTTTTAATGAAACATTACTTTTTTACATTTCATTTATCAAATCAGCCAGCTTTAAAGTATTATCGATCATATTCATCGTTTCTTCATATGGATATTGCATACTACCAAGGATGCTACGCAGATATTCATTCATGAAAAATTGGTTAAATATACAGCTTTAGATTCTGCTACTACAAGTTGATTATTCACGATTGTTAGTGTTGTACTTAATTTGTTATTTTTATGACATGTACACTATTTAAATTATATGTCTTTAGATCAATCTGAATGCATGGGAAGTTACATTTTGAACATTTTAAAACATTGAAAAAGCTTGACACTTTCTGTGAAATTTGCAATAGGAGACTAGATAGTGTATGGAACTTTTTAATTGTTAGGAAAAAGCACTTCAAGGGTGGCAAATGTTTTAAAGCATGTCGCATGCATTAAAACTGGTGTCACGACATATTTGAGGAAAATATAACCCTCTTACATTAATTTCTTTTAACAAAGAAACTTATGCAACACAGCTAAAACATCTCACATTTCTTTTGGTTTTGTCAATAACACAAAAAAAAAAAAACGCAATAGAATAAGGTTATGCAGGTGTACAATTTCTGAAAGAGGAAAACGAGCATAAAGCTTTTCTCCTTCTGTTTTGGCTTGTGTTACGGCCAGTCATCTCATCTTAATTCTTTCTCTTTTGACAAAGCCCACCAAAAAGTTGAATACATTTTCCAATTACATACATTTTTATTCTTAAGTGTCTTAATGTACAACATTCTAGTACTTTTTTTTTGTTTCGTTTAATTCAAGTTAATAGTTAACTTTTGTCAATTTGAATTGCTCAGTTTATCACCCTCAGGTTCCTTAAAGTTGTTGGTTTTCAAGAAAGCTGCACTTGGATATTTTTTTAATCATTTTTGTTATTTTTAAGTGGACAATCTTTACTTTTGTATTATCTCCTAATCGCATAATCTTACTTTTCTAGTAATTTTGGTAGCTCTAGTTTTCAGGTTTGATGTAGGGATTTAGTTACTTTCCTCTTTGAAACGATAATTTAAATGTTTTTCTACTTATTTTGTGTCTTTATTTTTTACTTTACTGTAACAGAGCCATTTTATTCTACTGAGGAAAAAAAAAGTACGATTTCAGTATTTCTGATTATGCATAATACATAATGCAATATCAATTTTTTTTGTGGTTATTTATAAATTTATTCCACTTGGCTACACATTTGAGATGCAACCTAGTATAGTGACATTGGACTTTCCTCACAATTTTCTCATTTTGTGTTTTGAGTATGATTTATGATAAAATTAGTTTGGTCTTTCATAATGATTGCCATCTCTCTATACCCATGACATGATGAAGTTAGCATCCATGGCTGACTATCTCAATATCTCTCTGGCTTTTAAATTCTCGTGGTGATTAAGCCAAGAGTCTCGTAGAGCCTGCAAAATGTTTGCCATGCTAAAGAGATAAAAGTGCAGGCAGAAATGTTCTATAATGAGGAAACACTAAATCAGTTTGTTTTGTTTTTTCACATCATTTTTTTACAATTAAACTAATGTCTTATTAACTTTTATGAATATTTTTTTTTCCTATTTAATTGTTACAAGTATTGTTGGCAATTTGTTTCTATAAACTGTATGAAAAGGTTTATTTATACAGTTATTTAAAAAAAAAAACAAACAAAAAAAACCAGAAATGTTCCAGTCAGTCAACAAATGTCTTTTGTATGTCAAAACTGAATAAATAATAAATATTAATGCTTTTCCCAAAATTAACATTCTACATTCAGACACTGGCAATATGTATTTAAAGAGTTTCAGTTTGTCTTGTTGCTGTAAAATAGCATTACTTTACCTTAAGTGTAAAATTAATTTGTTTGTTAATTTTTACATGACCGCAATTTAAAAAAATATAGAAGTTTGTGACAAGTCTTTTGTGTGTCTAGCGTATACAATGATGTTAAAAAATGAACTGTATAATTTTAATGATATCATAATTAAGTGCTAACACTGTTTGAAATAAATACAAAATCTAACAACGACAAAAAATGTCCGATCCCCAAAGGTTGTTTTCATTCTTTCTTTTTTTGTGAACTTTAAAATATTTAAGATCATCTCAATCACTTCAAAAGAACTTGATGGGATCTTTTATGCACTCTGTGAGACTTCAATTCTGCGGATAACCTCTATTTGGCACAAAATAGCACCCATTTTCATCAGGTTTTTTTTCCTTACCTATTTGCTGCAATAAGTAAATCATTCTTGACTTGACAAAGCTTGGAATTTGTCTTTGGCCTGATAGCAAATTAATTTTTTTTTCTTTCTCTTTTATCATTTTCAGATCTTAGAGTGCAGATGTTTGTAAAGAAATGTAACTGTAATTACACTAAATGCAGTGTATTTCTTGATTATTGGGTGGGAGGAGAGAGTCTGTTGATGTAAATTTAAAAATGTGTGTATATACGTACAAATATTACATAAACATACTGGTATACACACTGATGGCAGTGTAAGTTGTGTCAGGTTTTTTTTTAGGTGGTCAAAAAAGAAAAAAAATGATTTGCGTACAATGAGTTATACGTTGACTGAAAAACCATATGATGTGCTTAGATTTCTTGGATTAATGAATCGAGTAGAAGTCTTTTTTCATATAAAAAGAAGAAACAAAACCAAACCTGCAAAAAATTCACACAGAGACGATAAAAACTATTCTAAAGTAATTAAAAATGAAAAAGAGATAAATATTTTTTTTTTACAGTTTTAACATATTCTGTTTTATTATACTTCAGAGTGATAGGCTTGACTTTTACAAAGAAAACAATTATGTAGAAATATACTCGTTTACGTCATAGTTAGTATTTTATCTTATGTACAAATACAATTGTTTAATAATATTGATAAGGAAAGTATAAAGTTTTGTTTTCGTTATTGATTAATTAAAGTTAAATTGTTTATGAGAGTGATGTCATATACATGTATTTAATTCACTGACAAACAGATTTGTTTTGTTAAGTAGTGAAAGTAAGGAGCGCCTAAAAAAAAAAAAAAAAAAACTTGTTATAGTGCACATGTGCAACTATTTGTGTACACTGAATACAGCATGATGACGAAAGTAAGGAGAATAAAATAGTCAGATCTAGTTTTAAATTGCTAGTATGCCTTGATAAGAATGGCGTTAATAATAAAAAAAAAAATAGAATAGCAATTACAATAACATCGACAACAACAACAGCGACAATAATAATAATGGTAATAATGATAATAATAATAATAATAATAATAATAGTAATACTAGTTATTAATCATTATCATCATATTTACAATAATAAGAATGGTAATGTAAGATATAGGTCTGGAGGATCAATAACATGCAAGAGAATTAAAAAGCACATTTTAGTTGCACAATACATTATTCATTCACCCTGACAATTTTTTTTCAGTGAGATGTGGAACAAAGCCACTCACTCCAAGTTTTGAAAACATCAGCAATAGCATGACATGTGGACATAAAATGTGACATGCACATCTGGTTTTTTTAAATTATTACTGTTTGCACTCTATCTTTCTCATATGATATAGAAAATACAGTTTTATTTTACAGCTTCTCAAACTATTACTGCATATTGTAGATTATTTTAGCTTTGTATTATTATCTTGTGTGGATCTCTTTCTCTCTCTCTCTCTCTCTCTTCCTCTCTCTCACTTTCTTTGTCTCCCTCCATATCTTGCTCTTGCATTATTATACTACATAATTTTTTTATGTGCATCCTACGAAGATAACAATTATATGTGTATACTTATGGCTGATAAAAGTTTTTATGTTCACTTTCAAACAAAAAGATAAGAATGTAAGTAGGTAGTTGCATTGCGCAAAATACTCGTTAGCAACACATTCAGAAACATATGCGCATCAACACAATTCCATCCAATTACACTATTTCTCCGCCTTGGCATTCCTTCAGCTAAAAGAATCATTCACAAACACATTCAATAAGTTAATTCAAAACAATATACTCATCTTCAAGCTTAAAAATATTCTGCTGGTTTAAAAAGCAAGTTTTCATAGAAAGTACAAAATCATTTTCACTTGCAAATGTGTGATTAATTAGGCTGTACTGTGTGGAATGTCTAGAAATCTAAGGGATATATTCATTTATTTGCTTTAGGCAGACAAAAGCTAATGCTTATCATCAATTAAGTAAAAAATATCATTTGTGAGCGCCATCCCCCCCCCAAAAAAAAAATATTTTTTTTATTTGTTGATGAATAGAAACATTTTTAAATAATGTTATCCCTGATTGAGGCAGTACCATATTCAAATATATTCTTTTCATAAATCGATGATCATTTTTGCTTTTTCAAAAAGGGTTTTTGATTTGAACGTAATCTTCTTGATCCGCAAAATGACTTGTTTTGTGGGACTGCTACTCATATGCGATATCTTTACAAAGGAAATGACAAGGCAGAATCCAAAGCAACTTGTTTAGTTTCTTCTTTTCCAGCCTCTAGATGTCAACAGTGTTTACAATGAATTTTTACAACAAACAAGATTTTACACAGAGTGAAGGAGTTTTTGATTTGCTTTAATTAAAAATTCATTGAAATGTATTGATGAACAAATGCAATATTTTGAAACACAGACAATGTAGAAGCAGTTCAATTGGCCAACAATTACAATTACAAGTATGAGGAAAATGGCAAAGGCACATGAAGTTTTAAGATGGAGCATGATTACATGGTACATAGCTGTTCTGATGCTGCAACATAAATTATCTGTAGTTCACACTCTTCCTTTTCGCAACATTGAGGATTTTATACAACATGTCTCTTCATGACTTCATGCAACAAAAAAATGTTTTAAAATTCAGACCTACCTTGAATTTTGTTTCCAGTTTTGAATTTTTGGACAAGAGTTTTGTTAAGTTGTTTTTGCATTTTTTTTTTAAAGGTTTCTCTTAACATGTACAAAATGAGAAAATCCTAATGGGTATTATGTTTGTTTTAAGATGATAATGCTCAAGTTTAAAGGTGCAAACAACACACTCACATATTCACACACAACAAGACAAGTTTAGTAATCTCTAAAGCCAAAAAAAAAAAAGGTCAGTTGTATACCACAAATAAAAAAAATAGCAAATACATTATTATATGTATGGTTTTGACAACTCTATTAACAGAATCAGCAACACACTGATTGGTGTAACAAACAGATGTACTTTTCATGTTTTGCATAGATCTCAGAATGTACGTAAGTTTTGTATGTAAAGGGCAAGCAGATGCAAAGAGGCAGAGTAGAAAAAAAGATTTCCTTATTAAAACATTAAATCGCCTTATTGCTTATAATACTAAGAGTTTCTAAATTGCAAATAGAAGGTGATAAAAAATATACATAAATTAGAGAAAAGAAGTTAACGATTGATTAACTTAAAATTTCCATAGTACCAGCAATATTCCACAATGCATCAATTTTCCCATGTGAATTTATCTCTCCTTTTTTTTTGTTCATTACTAATAAAAAAAAAGTTATTCTCACATTTTAAGCTTCTGGATTGAGTAGAAGCCAAAGCTCTTAATTTTTTTTTTAATACTAGGCCTATGGTGTTAAACAATTTTTTTTCCTTCAATATTTTTCAAAACTAACCACATAATGTAAGACGAGTTTTCCCACAAATTTAGTCCACTCTTTATCATCAGTAAAGATATAGGACTTACTGTAAACAACTCTTCATTGACAAACCTCAAATCGGTTTTTTTCCTTTTGAACTGATAGAGCTTATCACACAAAAAAATCGTAAGGAAATTCAGATTTTCAGATTCCCAAGATTTGTTCCCTTGGCTTTGCGTTAAATCAACTGTATTCCCTGCGATATTCTCAGGCCTAAAATTTGCCTGGAAGTGGAGAAAAGGTGGAAACGAGTAGTAGAGAAACCAACAGATATGGAGAGAGAACATTTAGGACATACAACTCTAAATAACCTTGGCAGAGAACATAACTCAGTAGGGCCTGTTGCCATTGCCGTAATAGTCTCCTCTACCAGGTCTTCCCATTGACTGCTCGGCGTGCATGATAGTTGGTGTAAACCCATTGCTCAAATCGGCAGATTCCGCCATGCTGTGTCGGTAACCCCCACCATTCTGTCTCGGCAAGCTGCTGCCTTGATACATGGTGTAGGGGTGGGCGGCAGTGGGCTGGTGGTGATAATTCACACCATTCCCCAAGGGTGGAGCATACCCGTCATGCTGAGGGCCATGCTGGTACTGGTCGCCTCGGTAGCCCGCGTTGTGGTACTCGTAAGGCGACCCGTAACCATGGCCGTAGGGCGGCTGCTTGTAGTTGTTCACATAGTCGATGGCACGGGAGCCGTGTCGCCGCTTGTTTTCGTCCTCATCAGAAACCGAGTCGCTATCGGCAAAGCCCGAGTTCCTAGCGATGATTAGGACAATGGCCAGGAGGATGGCTAGGCCACTTGCAATGCAGGCGATCATGAAACCCCAATAGTACTCGTTTAAACCGTGGCTATCCGAGTCCTCCATGTTAACTGTGGCCACTATCACACCAGCGGCCCCGCAAAGTCCTGAAAAGGGGTGTGGGGTGGACGTGATGTACATAAATGAGAGTGAGTAGGAGCGCGTAATAATCATACATCTGCTAGACAAAACTCAACGAGTGAGACGAGAACGTTACGACGAACTAGTTCAAAATCTAGATTTGCACAAGACTTTCAAAAAATTACATTCGAACCACGCGCGGTTGCAGAAAAAAAAAAAGGAATATCAGATTGGCGTTCATCTGGTTTTTGTCCTCTTAAAGTTTTAAAACTTTTGGTTACGGTATTTTGAGAGAAATAATTAGTAGTGTATGTAACAAAAGTAACGAAAATAATCGTCATCACCTCAGAGAAAAAAATTATAAATAGGAGCGTGTATAGCAAGAGGAGTCATAATCAAAACAGATATCAGATACCGTTGCTGAACTATCCGATCAAGAGAAAAATGAATACAAGGCAAGTTATGAAGAAGGAAACATGGAGAATGCTCATATAATAATATTAATGATTTTGTAATTTTTAATCTTTTAATGTTATGAAAATCCAATTATTGTCCACATCTAACTTAATCAATGTAAAAAAGTAGACAGTAATAAAAGGGGCAAAGGCTTGATACAAACGTTGTCTTAAACTTTGCAATGAATGTTTAGGCTATCATTTACTGCATGGGCCTTCAAGAACTTCCTGTTTTTTTTTTTGTTTTTTTAAAAGTCGTGCAAGCTAACTATATCGTTGCGGGCAAATTCCGGCCAGGGAATGCAAATTTCCGTCCTGCCGGGAATGGCCTTTCCTTGTTTTTGAAAAAAAAAATTGGCCCCGTTTCAGTTTTCTTCCACGAAGACTTTTTAAATTGGAGATTGAACGACTCTCGTTTACAGATCTAGCTAAAAGCATTCAATCTCTTGTACTAATACGGCTTTAAGGTGGTTGATGTCTAAAAGGGGACGTTAAAGAAACCGCATTCTCTACTTGAACAGCACATTGTAAAAGAAGATGCTAAGTAAGGTGCACCCCATCTTACCCGAAAGCAGCACCAAAGTTCCTGTGAGACCATAGTCCTTGCTGTTCTCGTCGCCGCAGCAGTTCTCGATCAAACTGTAAATGACCCCGACCAGGAAGAAGAACATGCCGCCCGTCCAGCAGCCGCGCACAGCATCCATCCAGTCTGGGCAAGAAAAAAAGAAACAGTTTAAATATCGTATCTCGGTCTGTCTATGTATGCATTTGTATGTACATATAAGAGAATCTCGACTTTAAGGCCCTCAGCAGGTCTGGATTTCGAAGGTAGGCTTTAACTCGAACCGCGACTGAGTGCTCTTTGCAGATTGCAAGGCAGGTCCGTTAGCTATTACGCCACCAACGCTCCTGAAGTTGAACACCATGAGACCTCCTACTAAAACGAAATTACTTATCCGGTTATCAGGAGTTGCCTGATCAGTGCAACCCTAAACAGCGAGAATTTGCATTTCAGGACTTGCCAAACTCAATCCAACCCTAAACAGCGAGAAATCCGCATTTCAGGACTTGCCAAACTCATCCAACCCTAATCCATGAAATGCATTATCTTGTTTTCAGGATTCACTGATCATTATTTGGTGGTAACGCAGTCAGTGAATTAGCCCTGAAACCAGGAAGAGCTTTCCGTTGCAGGTATCACTGAAGGGGCTCAGTCTCACGTAGAAAAACCACGGCGTTTTTTCTCGAGAAGACTGAAGAATGAGGGTTGACAACTCGACTTGGAGAAATTCAGGAAAATCGTCGTTGTATCGTTTACCGCGTCAGAGACAAACTTAGGCTTTTTTTAGTTTTCAAGTTGGACAGGGAACTCTTCTCAGTTCTTAGCAAAATAATTATCGCTGAACGCCATGTAAATAGTTTTTTAAATAACGATATCGTCGCAAATTCAAGCCCTAGAGATATAATAACACATAATTACTATAACATTAAATAATCTACCTTAAGGAGAACTTGGGATCGGGGTTGCTGGATCCATTATTTGTCATTTCCATAATCCAGAAGCATTAACTAATCAAATATTTTACACTGGTAACGGATCCACAGTCTACAGGGAGCATTGAGCTTTTTCAACGTTTGGCTGAACATGGCTATTCGGATTTAATACAAAACTGTGCTAATGAAAAGCAATAAAAGATATTCACAAAAAATAATCAAAGTAGCCTGTGAGAGTCACCGATGGACCCTTCTATGAATTTAAAGTCTTTTTATAGAGCATTTATGTGCTTCTCAAGCTCGGAACCCTTAAGACTGCGATTGAATGACTAAACTTATACTCTGTAGATCAGGACTGGGAAAGAACTAAGTTTCTAACTTTCTTGTAAACAGGTCGGTCGATACCACACTCATGGCGATACTAACAAAATATCTAGCCTTTTCGTGTTATGTATTGAACATTTAGTCTCTTCTTTTTTCGGTTTTATCGAAAAGAATACATAATTTTAATCATCGTCAATCATGATGCAAATGGTTCAGGACAATCATAGCGATATTAGGATTGTGTCCATGAATCGAACTTCTTACATAATTACAGACCAATTCGTTCTACGTCCTGTAAGATTCTCGCGATACTTTTGCAGCAGCAGCAATAGCAGCAGTAGTATATCCGTTCCACTGAAGAAAAAAAAACCCGCGACTTCTTCAAGTAGCTTTTTAAAAAATTTTAAATGATGATAATCATTTTAAGGGTGAGCGTTTTGTCACTGCTGGCGTCTGCTGTTCATTTGTCCACCTTAGCGTAACCTACTATAATTTTGCCTTGAATATTTAATTTTAGTTTATTTCTTTATTAGTTTGGACCTGAAAGATGCACATTAGTTAAGAGAGAAAAAGGTTTTATTTTTTGTTAATAATATCTGTATTTTGTTACTTTTTGTTTCATTCTTATTCAGGTTTATCCGAAGAAAAAGAAAATTAAGATAAGAAGATTTCTTTGCAGTCAGTTATTATTAAAAATTAGTTGACAAAAAAAAAAAATAAATAAAAAAAAATAAGCTGCACTTTTAAACATAACATTTTTATCCTTTTTGTTATCATCTAGCTTCGATATGATCTTGTCAAAGAAATTGATTTTCCGATGAGGATAAACGAACGCCTATGATCGCGCATGCACACACATACATATAATTAAATTGTATGTCTGCGTATAAATAAATATTATAAGGCCATTGTTTTGAACACACTCTCTCTCTCTATTTCTTTTATAAGTTTAACAGACAGTAAGATAGGTAGGCCTTAGTGATTAACAAAAGAAAAATTTTCATTTAAAATATAGCAAGTATCGGGAAAGGATATGAAAAAAGTAAGTTGTCTAAAACATAAAAGCAGATAAATGAAAGAGAAATTTTTCAAACATGGCTCTTTTAGCAACATCCCGGTGGTTTTAAATGACAATAATAGGAAAAAAAGGTAAAATAGCGTAAAGTACCCTTGAGGAGAGAAAAAAAATCGCATCATCTGCTTTAATACAAAAATGAGTCTGGCCTGAGACACTGATTGTCACATTCCTATCGAATCGCCTATGGATCTAACAACAACTTGAGTCCTATCTTGTGTCGCTTAGCTCATAGCCTTTATTACTTTTCCATATACAACTAAAGTTAATTTTCTTTGTTCGTCGCGCATAAAAGCAGTCCTAGAATAATCGCGGATTAACAGATATGTTTGCTTCCTGCAGAGGTTAAAGAAGCCGAAACCTTTTTGTGTGTGTGTGTGTGTGTTAAAAGCGTTTCATTCGTGTTCAATATGAATTCCTAAACAGCGCTCTAAATTTACGCTTCACGAAACTGATTATTTCAAACAAGATGACTGGTTTCACTTGATCGTTAAAAAAAGACTCTAAAATAGTGTGTCCATTTCATTTTTTTTTTTTTTTAGATAACCATTAAAGTAAACCTGTAAAAACTCTACTCATCTACCTCGTATTACAAGGACGAAGATTGTGCTGCAAATTTAGAATATGTTAAAATATTTCAAGGCCGAATTAAAAATTTGAATGAAACGCATCCTTGCCATAAAAATATGTTTGTTTGTTTTTTTTCCCACGGTGGAATGGACTGTACAAGAAGAAAGGACCTTGTGAAGGCAAATACTTGAGCCATATAGACAGATAAAAAGCTAAAATTCTTTTTCCCAAATCGTTCTATATAACGGGCTACCTATACATCATTATTTAATAGGCACTGGTATTTGACTTTATGCTGCAAAATCTGCGTCCAACGAACCTGGAAAAGTTCAGAGGAAGTTTCAACCTAGAGATCTATGCAGGAACTTGGATAGGTTTCGGTAAGCTGAAGTCACTTAAGGGCATAATAGGAAAAGGTAGGCAAAACAACGCAATATACACTACAAATGCGATAACGCTTGAGGTGGTTAGTATAAAAAAGAGCGTTTTGTGTGTGTCATTGTATGTGTGTATATATATATATATATTTGAGAAGTTTGAAGATTCTTGACGTGGGGGAAAGAGGGGATGAGAGAGGAGGGAGAGAGATAGAGAGAGAGAGAGATAGAGAGAGAGAGAGAGAG